>JAAGNO010013853.1:0-11045 GCA_033439905.1 Ceryle rudis | reverse complement strand
AGGAATTCCAAACAATTCTTGAGCATGAAAATTTGTCACCTTCACCACTCATTGCAAAAGGCAGTGTAAAAATCACATCTTAAAATATACAAAATCCATGAAATTTAAGGTTAATTAATACAGCTTGAACAAATTAAGCACATCACAGCTATACCTACCGCTTCAGTATGTATTGGGTGTACCGCAAAGAGCAAGGATGCAACTATGCTGCTCCTGTTGTCCAGAAAAAGCTTACAGACCTTGAGGAAGACTACACAAACCACCACATGAAAGACCAGATTTAGAAAGTGGTAAGAAACTGCATTTAATTCGCTGAACAAGTAGTTTAAGCGAAACGTAAGGACTGTAAGGGGACGATAAGATTTATGACTCCTCTCCTAAAAGAAAATAAAGAAATTAATCAATCACCATCAATGTACAAAGAGATTGTTACTCCAAAATATTTAAAAATGTATGCATACATGACTCCCCCCTCTATTCTTAGGCATCTACCTTCAAAACAGAGACCCAAAAATCAGTTAACACTGAAAAAAATTAATAAAAATATAGGGAATTAAATGAAAACTCAATTTAAAATTAAAATGTTAAACAGAGAACTTAGTTCTATTTTTCCTACTTCCACATAATTTGAATGTATTATTCAGTATTTTGATTACTCTGCCATTTCATGTTTTAGATTAGTATTTTAGAAAATAAAAATTTGGTGCGCTCAGCTACACATATTAGCTACGCATTTTCAGTGTCTACCAGTCAATCTGTCTATGATGCTAGTTACCCGACCCATAAACTCTTTTAAAAACTGCACTTAACACCATCTTCCTGGTCCAATATGTAATTGTCAACCCACGGCCTATTGCTATTTTGCTGAATTGTAAAACAAAGGGGGGTAAAAAAAAAAAAATCTAAGAAACCTGGGAGGTGGGGTAGAGGGGGAGGGAGGACACAAAGACAGGGAGTTAAACTGCACATAGAGACAGAAAAAACCCCAAGGTAGGAAAAAAATATTTTTAAAGCCATGAATGATCAAATTAATCTTAGTTAAAATTAACCTGACTTTTAGTTGGTTTTAAGTGCAAAATGAAAACTGAATAAAATGAGATGGCCCATTTTTGGACTGACATGTTGAAAAATACTACTTGAAATTTTACTGTAAGGACTTTAGGAATGCATTTACTCTCAATGACTACAGGACAGGATGGCATCTGAAAAAGAGTCTGGCAGCTTTCATTACAGGGTTATATGAAAATTACGTATCAAAATCTATTTGCAGAGATAGCAATTAGTATCTCACAAGGAATTAACACTGTATGGTACAAACACAGGAAAAGATAAGATGACAAGGCAAAATGCCTTGATGGGTGAAAAATCTAAGACTGTTAGAGAATTTTTATTCATTTGCTTAACACTGACATCACGTGTAACTTTTCCTAAACTATATGTAAATCTTTTAGCCATTGCCATTAATGATATTTATCAACAACTTGAATGACAACGTAGATTTTCAGATAAAACCAAACATTCTATGTGGGCTACAAACCAAAAACATTTACTCAAATTTAATGGTTTAAATACTCACTCCCTAACGCCTAGCTTTGTTTTTTAACAGCCTGATGTTTCCTTCCAGACTGCAATTATAAATAAATAACCTTTATGTCAATGTCAAACTTTTATGGGAGGAGAAGGGAAAACAGTCACAGTTGTCCGATTTCTATACTGGAATTAGATGCAGCATCTTGAAGCATGATACATGACTTCATTTTCTTAGAAGCTCTTTTATTGAACAAAAGGAAAGAATGTAAGTGACACCTGCTCCTGATCTTACAATACAAAACACTAACACCTAAAGATTTCATCTGAAACACTCTTCTGTTAAAACCACATTAAGGAAAAGAAGCGTAAAAACTCTGCAAGGTTTTTTGTTTGGTGCCTTTTTGTTTGTTTCACCATTTACCTCAGACATTGGAGTGCCCCAGAAGTCATTCTGAAACAGATTTTTTAATGGAGTAGAAGGATGCAAATCTTTATTGTCCAAAATTGCTGAAACATCATCAAAAACAAAGCCACAGAAGAGACTGTTCCAGTAGCAGGCTGCTACCACACCAACTATAAGTGCTGCTTCTTTCAGGCTTACATCAGCCATCTTCCCTAAGAGTTTTCACAGACAAAAGCTGAAATACAGGAAGAGAAACTTGAATAGTTTTGCTGGTTAAAAACTAAATCTCATAAAGTCAAATAAAGACATCCAATATTTCAGAAGTTAATGACATTACATATCTAAAAATAAGTAAGACAGAAAGCTTTCTTCAAGTCTCACACATTTTACACAATTGACTGTTTAAAAGAAATACTCTCATTAAAAAGTCTCACCCCAAAAAAGCTGTCACACAAACTGGATACACTGCTACATTTCATGTTTTACTAAAGAAGGAAGATTGGTGATCAATTGTGATGTGGTTTTTAGTAGACAGCTATGCAGTCCAAGTGAATGCTGCAAGCTGGAAACTGTGAAAATGAAGTTCTCTAGAACCTTGAGTAATTTAACGTACTGACACAGAATACTGTTATCAGAAAGGCAGATAGCATGTTAATTATTCATGGGGTTTAGGTTTAAAAGTGTTTCTCAAAATATTTCAAAAGTAACTAAAAAACCAAATTTCAAACATTCTGAAGAACCAGGAAACACAACTTCATAAATATTGGTGTTCAAGAACAGGTAAAAAAAGGACATTAGCAATAAAAAAGTTAAACTTACCATTGAAGCTCACACTTCACTCATTTACATTCTTCATAGAAGTTCATGAAAAGGTCATTTTTTTCTAAGCTGTGCCAACTGCGCCAATATCACTGAATGTTCATGAGAGTCCTGACTAAAGAAAAATAACATGGAAAAAAACCATTAAAAATTAACTTTATCTTACATTTATCTTTCTTCCAAAGCCCTATAAATTATTAAACAGCAGTTTTATGATTATTTAAAAAATACTGTATGGGTGACCTGATCAAAAGGTGAAATTACTATCTGTTGGGTTGCTCAAAAACAAGAAGGCAACTACAGGTCAAAGGCATTCTTTTTGACCACTGTTTGATTCCACATGGATTATTGCTAATTGTTGTGACCAAAGATACTGAAAAGCTGTAGACAGTTCAACATTGACTTAGTTTTGAGAAAAGGGAGATAACTAAACAAATATATAGATAGCATTTTGCCTCAAACCAGAGACATGTAACATCTGTAAGGACACAGAACAGCTAATATTAGCCAGATAATATGGATCGATTATGTAAAAACACCAGTCTTATGTCATTTGGGGTTCACACATCAAGGCTCATGGGTTCCTTGGAAAGCACAGTCTGTTTTGTCGTCCTAAACCCTGTAATGCTGGTGATTTCTTTTCCTTTAGGTTTGTTGGCTGTTTGCTTTTGTTTGTTTGTTTGCTTTGGTTTTATTGTGTTCAGTTTTA
The DNA here is from genome assembly GCA_033439905.1 of Ceryle rudis. NCBI lineage: Eukaryota > Metazoa > Chordata > Aves > Coraciiformes > Cerylidae > Ceryle > Ceryle rudis. The sequence continues at coordinate 7,584 of JAAGNO010013853.1, read as the reverse complement.
AGTATATTAGCCTCTAAAAACAGGCCACAGAGATAGCTTATCCAGATAGGTAATCTCTCTGAGTTGTGGTTTACATCCTGGACCTGAAAGCACAACAATCACCTATCACAACTAGTAAAGGAGCAGAGGTATAGGAAGGAATACTTGTGCAACAAGATGCAGGCACCGTTAAACTAAAAATCAGGACAATGATAATTTAAAATGAATCAAACCAATCCATTCAGTATTACTCACATACTGGAAGTGGAAGATTTATATCCTTTCGTAGTACTTGCAGCACTGGCTACTGCTGTTACTTCAACCAAGAAAGAGCCTTTTTTCAAAACTGCCACCACCTTTGTCACAAAAGGAAAAAAAACCCAACACAATGTTAAAGGATGCTACTACATCTTTTTGCCAGGCTGAATCAGAGTACTTTAAAATACTGAGACAAGATTAAGTCCGAGCATATTTATGGTGTTCTTGGCAGTCAGAGAAATTGTATTTAAAAAGGAAAACAAAGCATAGTGCAGGAATACATGAAAAGACAACTCACTTTTGAAGTTCAAATCACTGAAGTTTTTCATTTTGCCCCCTAAAGAATGTGGAGGAGAGTAAATTGCTGTTTCTCACCCTGCTAGAAACAGTTTGAAATTCCTTATTTGCAACAACTTCTGAAGAGTGCACTTCCTACCTACTTCACGGAAGTTCACTAGTTCTACTGAAAAGTGGTGACATCTGAAAAGGGCCTACAACAAACATGTAATGATTTTCCAACATACAAGCCTATATTTTCTAAATACGGTAGTGAAAAAATTAATGGGACAAGCTAATATTGCCATGCAAAACGAGCTGTAGGTTTATTTAAATTTGCTTTTTAAGAAAAGGAATCACAAGGTAAGTAGTTTTTTGTGACTTGAGACTTCTTTAATAACAATTTAAGTTTACTATGTTGGTTGAAGCAGAAACCCCTTGTAGACACTGCTTTGCGTACCAAGCAATAGCTCTGAGATAATTCTTTAACGACCTTATTTCCTGAAAGAGCTATTGCTACCCAACTAGGAAAAAAAAAAGCAACCCAAACAAATGATAGATTCCTAAGTATAGCCTCCTATCAGAAGGATACTTAAAAAAAAAAAAAGATATAAACCCAACCTTAATTGCTAGCTCCGTAACTATTTCTGTAGTCTTTTAGTTTTCCCAACACAGAATATATGTCAATATAGCTACTTCACTCATCCCTTACTCCTAGGCAATTCTGATTCTTTAACAAGCCTTTCTTTTAGCTCAGATTTCTAGCATTTCTTCCACCCAGAACTCGAATTTTACAGCACTACTTACCACACTGTTCCTTGACAGAGTTACATTTACCTACATGTAATGTAGGTAATGTAGGGAAAATACTGTTTTCATTTAAACGAACTCTTAGGCATAAGGAAATTAAGATTTTACCTACACCCTAAGTCAGGTTTAAGTGGCTAGCCCACCATCAGAGAAAACTGTTTGAGAACACCAGAAAAAATTCAACTTGAACTTCACAAATTTTTAATTTGCATTTCATCCTCTTCTTTACATGCACATTTCAATCACAGATATGACTGAAAATAGATGGCTATAATTTGGTCTTCCAAGACAAGAGCCACCAATACTCCAGGTAATTCTGAACAGCTTACTAAACTTACTGTAAGGAAAGCAAACATATGAAACAAAGTGCATTGTTCTGGTTTTAGCAACAAGTCACAACATGCTGCTTGAACTGTGCCAAGCTTAGTAACCTCAAGAGCATCACATCACATCATATCCTGCTCAAATTTTTACAGTGAGCAAAAGCACTAGGAGGTTTTGATAACAGATGGGCATAACAGAAATCGGTAAGAGCCTCCATTTTCCAGCAGTTTGCTGGAAAGCAAGCACAGAGAAAAACAGAAAATGCAAGGCTACATACAATCTGTAGCACAGATACTTTACTACTGATTTGCATTCTGGCATTCTAAGGCTTTACTTTCCTGAAATATACTGTAAAGATATAGGAAAATTACTTTTTCTACCTGGTCTGATTACAGATTAATGTTCTTGCTTATTCAAGGCACAGATCTGGAAAAGATGTTTTTTAAGTCCTTTATGTTAATGTAACACAGCAGATCTTGAGGAAGGCTCACCATCAGAATTACTACTTCCTAACTTCTACTACAGCTTCAATTGTGGAATGATCATCAATGTATGAGAATGTAACTAAAACAGAAGGAGGATTGTAAAAGCTCATCTGTACTTGTTAAACCAGGTAAAACTATGTCTGCCATTAATCTCATTGGAAAACAGAAATAGGTATTTGACAGCCAATACTGCTTTTCACACCAACTAATCTGTTATCAGTTTGATGCTGGAAAGTAAGGAGCATGCGAGACTGACAACCTCCCAGATCACAGATGTGCAAGAAGCTGATGAAGCCTCGGTATGATTCAACTCCTCCAGTGAGTAGATATATTCCCCTTCTTGCCCAACAGACATGTTGAAATTTCCTATCAACCCAAGTATGGTCTTGCAGGTGCCAGTACTTCACCACTCCCAGTGACGGATGTATTGATAAATACCTGTAAAACACTGCCTAAGAATTTGTTTGTTAATAAAGGCTTGCTGTGATAAACACATTATTGCCTGCTCCAACACATGTAAACAGTTTTCTTGTACCTCAAGTTATCTTTTCCTCTCACTTCCCTGCTACTTTCACAGCTTGTAAGACTGCCCATCAGATACCTTAACCACTATCCCTTGTGCAGTACAACTGCTACTTCATGGTCTGGAGGAACAGCTACAGAGCTCCCATTTGACTGAATGAAATCAGGACAGACACATACTTTGTTACCAAGATTTCTCTTGGATATTTTAATTTACAACAGTATCTGCCCATGTCTTCAAGAATATACAGCTGAAAACAATAAGCAGCAAGATTAACCTTGAGACAGAAACTGAACAATTGTGAGAGACAGTAGTGGAAAAAGAGTGTCTGAGCTGTACAAAACACCTGATTGCTAGTCTAATTTTCTCAAGCTGTTTGGCACAGAATTTTGCATTTTGCATTGTACTGTTTTGATGCATGTACAGAGATATTAAGTGGAAAGGACAGACAAGAAACAAGAGCTCTCCAGCAGGTCTGGCTTGTAAGGCATGTTAATTTCATCTTCCAACTTCCTGAGAACCCTCTACCAGTTCATCCAGTCTTCTTCAAGAATTACAGATGAGTCTAAGACATAACAAAAAAAAAACCCAAACCCCAAACACCTAATCAAAAAAATTGAAAACTTTTAGAAAAGTAGAAAACCAAAAATATTTCTCTACTAACACTATCAAATCCGTGACACTAATACCGCAAAATATAGTAGCCTGCACAAAAAAAATTTCAATGCAAATAAAAAATGCAAAATAATATTCTAAGAGTAGCCTCAGTTGGGAGATTTGAAATGTGGAAGCCATCTTCTGCCCATATGAAATTAGGAAAAATTAGTATTTTGTCAGGAATACTGCTACAATTCCTAAATAAGAAACAGTTATTTAGCACTCCATAATTGGCTATCACCTAAGAAACATGCTATTTGCCACCTTACATCAAAAATAGACCCTTGGAGGAGCAGGAGCAAATATATTTGTGTTGATTAGACACATCCTGCTGCACTTAACTTCAGAAACTGTATATATGTTTAAAATTGTTCTTCTAATGTGTAATAGTATTTTTACTCCCTAAAAAGCATTAATAACACCTTTCAATCTATCCTACTTTAAAGAAAATGCTTTATGCAAGTAATTTTTTTCTTCTTTAGAAATGAAAAACATGGGTAGCAACAGCAGTAGAAAATTTGAGAACCGTGGCACTTCTGCGTGGGGAAAAGCTTGTAATCCACCTAATCCTGCTCAGGATTTCCCTAGAAACAAATGTGATTGTTAAAATTAATCTCAAACAGAGTCACAACTGCAAAGTTTTTACCTTTTTCAGCTTCTGAATGAAAGCTCTTACTACTGAAAACACCCAGCATAATTGACATATTATTAGTATTTGCAACTTTGATAAACTCAATATTTGAAAAGCCAGTTGAATCTGGTTTATTTCCTGTCCATAACAGAACATTAGTTATTACAATCCAAAGACTGATTTTTCTCAAGTCTCATATTTGGCAAATATTTTCATTTGCACTTTATTAAATATACAAATATTAAAAATACACCTGACTTTTCAGTCACACCAAGCTGTTAGCACTTCAACCATAATCAAACTACAGCCTTCCACTGGAGGTGACAATATAAGCAACAGTCATATCCACAGAGTCACTTTGAGAAAAAGGTCTTTGCATGTGCAAGGTGAAGCATAATGAGGTAAATCTAAAGGAACTTGATTTTGTGCTACATTAGGCTGTTGGAAACAAACGAAAAAGGCAATTTGCATCTGTATCAGGCAGCTGCTTTAAAAGCTTTGAAAACAAGCTAATGAGCATTTATGCACATCATGAAGTGTGGGCTTCACAATCTCCTGTCTGGTGTTCTAAAGTCAGTGAAGAGATAGACATATACAAAGAAGCTGCTAAAATGAGTCGTGCATCTCATTTACTCTGGAGACATGTACTTATATAACCATCGAAGGTCCTGAACTGTTTAAAGCATATTTACAGGTCACATATAAAACCATCAAATTATCAAAGGTGGAAGAAAACAAAGAACTGTTAAAACCACTCATATACTTACTTTTATTTTTAAACAGATACTTACTTTCATTTTTAAACAAGAGAGCAACAAGGTAATATAAGAGCTGGTGGCTGAATTGTTCATTATCAGCAGAAATATATACAACAGGTTACCAAACACAGTAGTATAGTCACTTAAAAATGGCATTTTAATTCACTTTCTGAGGCTCTACTAATGTCCTATTTTTTTTTTTGCTTACTTGCTACCTCATCTGTATTTTTATTTTTAGCTAAATTTTCTTTCTGCTGACTTGATATGAGTCATAACAGAAAGAGATCATAGTTTTGTACCTGTTGCTCCTTTCCAACATAGCTTTTAAATTTATCTTCTGTTAAAAATGTCACTCCAAGGTAAAACTCCAGTATGAAACAACTCAGATGTACAGCTGACATATTTCAATTAGGCTTGAATCGCATGTAGGAGAAGGCAAACAACACTTGGGAAGATGGGAGGAGGAAGAACATGCCTGGATTCCCCTTTCATCTTGATGAGATTATAGAGCAGAATAAATACAGCAAGTTTTATTGTGGCAAACTTCCCTTACAGATACTACAGGATGAAGAGGAACTGGACTAATCTGAAGTACTCTTCATTTCCCATCAAGGCAATGGCCCCCAGCCTTCTCTTCATACAGTTCTGAAAGATCAACTAGATGAGGAATGGCAGCTTACATAGGAATCAGAACATGTGTTGCAGGACACATTCCCCAGGGAGAAGACTATGAAGAGCTTGCTATCAACCAAGCAACTGAACTAACACTTGGGACATTTTAGGGTACTCTGGTACAAGCAAGGATCAAAACATGAACCAATTTAAAAACAAGTGAGATGAAGATAAAGGTTTTAGCTGTTGGGTTTAGCTACAAGCTGTTTCAGCGGAACCAGTGCAACAATCAATTGAAATACAAACCACATAAGTGCATGGTTTGGTTTTTTTTTTCCTACATTCAAACACTAAAAAAATAATACCTTTTCTATTTAGAATAACTATCTAAAACATTATTTGCTTCCTCATAGGACACTGATGCAAAAATAGTGTCTCTAAAATAATGATTATCACCACTCTCAGTGTTCTAGAAATATAACAGCACAAACTGCATGCTTGTTAACTCCAAAGAATAAACAAGGAAAGCTACATGGGTGGCATAAGCTGAAAAGACAACCTTTAGACTCTGCTATGCATGTACTTATTTAGTATGCTTCGCCTGTATATGATTTCTTGGGGTATTTTTAATAACATTCCATTAGGTCTTTCATATTGCAGGGGGTTTTTATTAGGTCTTTGAAACAGCATACTGTTAGCATAACCGTGGTTTAACATGGGTATCTTACTCTTCTATCAGGGTTGGTCAAGCTGAGTACTATGAAGCTAAATGTTCTCTGGCTGCAGAACTACAAACATATATTCCCATTAAAGGATAAGCCACTTATACAAAGTTTGTCACACGATTAGACATGTTGAAGAACAAAAGAGAAACTAATTCACATGCTCTAAGCCATTCTGCATTTTTAAAGCTTTCCTCATTTTGCATGGGGTTAAAACTTCCATTCTTTTAACCTCTCTTTTTCACTTCTGGAAGATTGCATGCCCACCTCAAAACCCCTTTTAACTCTGCATCAATCTTCCTTACTAGCTGCACTACACAATTATAAGCTAGTTGCGGTTTCACCACCAGTATATAATGTACTTTCTGTTGATTCTGTAAAACAGCAACACTCAAAAAATGCTGAAGTACATTAAATAGCTATACTGGCTTTAATAGCTTGTTAACCTGATGAAGAGGATAAAACAAAAAGAGCTCATATTCAGAAGCATCCTAACATCAATAGATTATCACAGGGGGATCCATTTCCTGAAAGCTCATCTTGTAGCAAGAAAGCGTTATTCTCTGTGGAATTTTATTTTTAGTAATATTCATATTTAGTAGTATTCATCAAAGGTAATCTGGGCTCTTTCCCTTCCTCAGCTATACAGTTCGCTCTTCTTACCTAATACAGAGCTGAAATTAACCAATCTGTGGCTGACATATAAAAGTCCTTTCAATCAAGAATTAAGAGTTCTGGCATGACTGTAATAAGTTACGTAACTATAAGGGCTGCCAAGTACCTTGCATCTTGTCAGCCTTCGTTAATTATCACCACTAATCAAGAGAGGAAAAAAAACCCCAAACCAATAATTCAGAAAACAGCAAAAGTCCAAAGACATCATTATGATCACCTTTCTCTTTCTGTTAAGAAAAACGAAACCTCTTCATCTTTCCAAGGCTGATGAACGAATACAAAGATATACACAAGGCTCGTATGGTTGCTGTTTTTTTTTTTTTTTTTTAATTTGGAAAGATATGTTCACACACCACAGAATTCCAAACTTTTTGGGCCGTCAGACCACTACCAACGCTCAGACTTCCTTGCTGGGCACCAGTACTCAGTGGATCCAAGTAGTTTATCGATATGATCCTTTCACGCACTGCTCTGAAAGCCATCTCCTAGATCTCGACTATTACATACTTAAAATTGACGCGCGCGCACGCACGTCTGGGCAGTGCTGCAGCCTTCTAGTCAGCCAGTCATGCGGGAAGAGCGTGTTGCCCGCAGCCCTGAAGCAAAGCGGAAAACGTAAGGCCAGGGTGGTGGGGGCAGAAGGGGCCAGACAGGCAGCCGCCGCGAGGAGGACTGATGAAGGAAGGGGGTCAAGCCAGGGCTCGGGCCCATGCCTCGCTCAAGTGGCGCGGAAGCGCGGCCAGAGACCGATGCCACAGCGCAGCTCAGCAGCCGCGGAGGGCTCAGGGCTGAAGCCCAGCAAGCACAGCCAACGGACCACACACCGCCACGGGAACCTACCACACGCAGCAGCCACACCAAACCCGATCCTCCC
>JAAGNO010013852.1:0-20727 GCA_033439905.1 Ceryle rudis | reverse complement strand
GGAGGGTGGGCAGTGTAATGGAGCGGGGGTGCTGGGGCAGGGGGAGAGCTGAGCCGGACGCAAGGGGTGGGGTGGGCGAGCCGTGAAGCGAGGTGGGGGCTGCGTGGCCAGGACGGGGCACACTCGCAGTGAGCACTCTGGTGGCCAGACCGGGACTGTTTATTTTCTTTCTGAATTTTCACAGAACTCTGTGCGTCACAGGATCTCCTGCCGGGGCAAAACCCCAGACCCAAATGGTGACCACGGGTGGCTAATTCCAACTTCCATTCATGAGGTGAGTGAGTGTCAGGCGAGTCCCTGCATCCATCCTGGGTCAGGTCGTGAGGGGTCTGTGGATGCTGTAGCGAGCACAGGGCTGGGGAAGGGCTGCTGGGCAGCAGGGCCAGCAAGCCCAGCCTCATCCCAGCCAGCCTCACCCGTGCCCGAGATCAACCCCCCGGCAGGCTCCGTGCTGGGGACCATCCTGTGCAGTAACAGGTGTGAGCATCCATGCAGCGTTTTGATGGTCATGTATGATACTGCATACAACAGCCCCCGGCGGGGAAAACCGCTTTGAGGTTGGTTCCTTTAACACACACTGCATTTTCTTTTGAAAATATTCTAGACAGTTTTAAACTGCTGCTGCCCTTGCTTTGCCAGCGGGTTTTGTAGCCTCGGGAAGCAGAGCTTAGATACAGTGCACGTATATTTTTTTCACTTGATTTATCCACTATCTGAATTCCAAATCTTTGTTCCCTGTGTAGTAGGGAATACTGACAAGGTGGTTTCTTTACTCGACCAAAGGCTTTGTTGGACATTGTGTACTGTGCTCTCTTGTTACAGTGCTGGTTTTCTTTACTGTTTGTTTTTTCTCCTGCAGCTGGGGAGTTCAGCCAGGGTCATGGCTCAGGAGAGCACTTGCTCTGCAAGCATGGGTAGGGGAGTGGGGAAGGGCTGTGCTGTGATCCTGGCTTTGGACAAAAATACTTTGTCAAAAAAAAAAAAAAAGGCAAAAAAGCACTTTTCCTGCTTGTTCCTGGTGTCGGTTGGGTGATCTCGCCCCCAGTGAGGTCACCCCAGATGGTTGTTCCTGTACAGACGAGGAGCTGTCAGACAGTGGGAGGAGGAAGGTGCTCCTTAAACCAGCTTTGCCTTCAGGCTCTGTGCAGCTGCTCTGCCGGCGATTAGAAAACTCTCAGTGCTGCTTGGGATAAAGTGAATTAATATTTCACTGCTGCTAAGATGGGACACCCTCCCTGCCCCCAGTCCCAGCAAAATGCTTCCTTTGCTCACCTTGACCTGCCACTGGGGTTTGCTGGGCTCATCTGTGAGCAGATTTAACCCAATAAAGCAGCAAAAACAAGCTGAGGAGAGAAAAATCACTGTTTTCTAGCATGCTAATGAAGTTATAGGAAAGCTAACATTATCGGGTTGGGAGGGAGAGGAAGGGCTGTGTTGTTTGGAGGAGGGAAAAATAACTTTTGTGCCCTGCTTCCCCCACCAACACAGTAGCTTTGTTTTGGGAGGGAGCTCCAGTACCCTGCAGAGCCCCCACTGTGTGCCATGGCCAGGCAGAAGCTGCTAAATGCTGCATTTTCAGTCAATTCTTAAAACCAGGGGCACTGCTCTTAAAACCAGGGGCAGTGCCTGAGCTAGAGGGATGCAATTGGTGTGTCTGTCTTAGGAGCTCTAATATGCTGTTGCTCTCTCCAGTTTCTTGCTGTTTTAACCAGATGTGTAAACTGTTCCTGGTAATTTTAGTGGGGTGTTAATTTTGGAGCCTGATGGTTTAACAAGCTCATTGTAAATGCTTTGAGTTGCAAGGACCTGCCTGGCCTTCAGGTGGGGAATTTTCCCCACTGTGTCCCTTACCCAGGGTATTGGTGACAGTATGAAGTATGTTTTTGACAAAACTGTTCATACTGCACCTCCTCAGTGGAAATCAAGCAGTATCTCTGACCTGGGGCCTTTCAGGTGCCAGACCCCAGTGCTGCGTCCCTGTGATGCCACGTTCTGATCCAGTACGGGCTCACTTTGCCAGCTCTGATATGCTGGGACCAGTCTAGGAGGTTTAGGCTGTGCCTGCCAGCTGCCTTTGGCCATCAGCATGAACCAGCATAAGCTCTGGGCTGTGTCACAGCCATTTGGCAGAAATGCAGTCCTTTTCCCGGTTGCCCATCCTAGTGTGATGAGGGGCATGCTCGGGTTGATCTGGCTGCCTGATTCCACCGAGACACCACAGCCTTGAGAGCAGCTTCCCCCAGCTGGAAACGAGGTGGTGCCAGACGTGGTGACTGGCACTGGTGTGCTGGTGGAAGTTGTCATGGTAGAAATGCTATGGGGAAGGATTTTGAGGAGAGCTGGGGGTGGGATGGGTGGGATGGAAGCTGGGGGTGTTTCTCTGAGATAGTTTGGCTGATGCTGATGGAGAGAAGCTGGGTCTGTGTAGGATGGCAGTCTCTAGCTTTAGATGGATTTCTGGCCAGCACCCAGACCAGGTAATGTCTCCTGCGCTGAGTGAAGCTGCTTGTTAGCCAGATGCCAAGTCACAGGCATTGGATTTTCAGCCAATTCTCCCTTTCTACTTTGTCTCCTGATGTTGAACTGACCCGAGCAGAGCTGTCTGACAGTTTCAGGCTGCAAACAGAAGACATTTCACTTGTGTACTGCTGCAGACTGACGTCTTTGTGATCAGTTTTGTATCGGAGCAAGCATTTGCCTTTCACTAATGTCACCCTTCCCTGGCTTACAAGTTGATGGGTTGGGCTACACGGGCTGTTAGAACAAAGCATATGGAGCCCTGGGTAGGGTGATTGCAAACAGCCTCATCTTAGTTGCACTGGAAAATGAGCTGTATTTATCCTTGAAATCTAAAACTTAGATGTTTCGCTATATTTAAAACTTGCCAGGTTTCTAAGAAAGGAAGGAAAAGTTGGATACAAGTCAGGAAAGTTATCTTCTAAGCTTGAAGAATTTTAAACTTTAAAAACAAAGTTTTGTCTGACCAAGGATTTTCCTGTCGGCCAACTTTTAAACCATAAAGCATTTTCTCAATTTAATTAATATAACCGTTTTCAGGAGGGCCCTGGACCATGAGCTGTTAGTGATGGCCTTGTGGGGTCTGACTACGTGGCGCACACCAAGCAGCTCTGGCACCCGTGCCTCAGTTTCCCTGCTGCGTGCTCACTCTGACTGAACGTCCTGGTTGTTTCTTTTCAGGTGATTGGACCAGAAGGTTGTTCTGCGAGATGGTGAGAGTACTGCCCTTGCCTTTCAGTTGTTATACCTGGCTTTTTACATTCTAGAAAGTAGTTTTGCCTAAATGTGAATAAATTCTGGTTCTCAAAGTTTACTTTCTTCCTTTCTTCGTATTTAATATTTGCATGTGAACAAAGTAGAAAGATTTTTAATGTGCTGCAAGTGTGTGTACAGGCAGGTGGGCTTATAAAACTACTGCAGTGACACTCGTGCCTTGTCCCCAGGGCAGTCACATGCTCGAGATGTGTAGGGCTCTCTAGATGTGCTTTGGGGATCTGCAGGAGTCACTCAGTCTTGAACCTGGCACTGCTGAAGGATTTGAGATCTTGGTGTGCCACGCTCCCATCTCCACTAGAGGGTGTGAAGTTCTGCAGAATGGTTTGTTCTTTACTGAAACTGGAAAACCGAGACTTTCTTGCTTTAATCAGCAGCGAGGCCTCTGCAGGATTACAGAAGATCCTGGCTCTGTGCGTTGGCAGGGGCCCAGTCTGCTCGAGCATTGCATAACCATCAGCCGGGCTGGCTGTGTGCTCCATGTGATGGTGCTTGGCCCTGGCTGCTGGAGTTACTCGTAAGCAGTGTGCCCCGAGGAGGCAGCTCCGCTGGAGGTTTGATTCAGGTGGTGCCCACCTCCAGCACAGGTACCTGGAAGAGGTTGCTTGGAGGGTTAATTTGCACATGCCACGTGCCTGCCACCTGGGTACTAAAATGTACCCTTGCTAACAGCAAGTACTAACTTGCACTTGTGCTGCAAAGACCCTGGCTCCTCAATTTCCTTTCTTAGGTAGAGGGAATTTCCATTCAATCTGCAACTCTCTGGAGCCAAGCCCAAGGTCGATGTGCTGTTAAATGCTGTAGAGAGAGCAGGAAATAATGGAGAGAGCCTATGAAGATGCTGAGGGGACTGGAGCATCTCTGTGCTGAGGAAAGGCTGAGAGACCTGGTGGGGCTGTTTAGCTGGAGAAGGCTGACAGGGGGATCTGATCAGTGCTGATCCATAGCTAAAGAGTGGGGAGTGAGAGGATGGGGCCAGACTCTGTCAGTGGTGCTCAGAGACAGCACAAGGAACACAAACTGGAACCCAAGGTGTTCCATCTGAACATAAGGAGAAACTTTTCTATGAGGGTGGCAGAGCCTGGCCCAGGCTGCCCAGAGAGGTTGTGGAGTCTCCTGCTCTGGAGAGATTCTGAACCTGCCTGGACAATGTGATCCTGGGCCCCCTGCTCTGAGTGACTCTGCTGGAGCAGGAGGTTGGACCAGATGATCTCCAGAGGTCCCTTTCTAACCCCTAACGTTCTGTGATTCCATGACCTTGTGTTGTTTGCTGGGTGGTGTGTATTTGCTGTGCTCCATGCTTGTAGGAAGTGCCACAGAAGCTGCTCAGCTTGTGGTGTCCACACTGGCTCCTTGGCTAAGAATGGAATTTCTTCCTTGATAAATTTTGCTTCATGCCACGTTAAGAATGAATTCCTGAGCAGAACCGAACCCAGCAGTGCTGGCTTTGCTCCAGCACTCACAGTGCTTGAGAAAGACCTGAAGGACAGCTGGGCATCTTTGCGAGTACAGGATTGTGGCAGCTTGAGATGTGGAGGAGCATGCACTCCTCTGGCTGCTCGTACCACATGGAGACTGTGGACATTGTGGAGCTTGATCTTTCCATCTGAGAGGGGAGCAATGTATGGCTGAAGGGTGGTGTCTGCTGATTATTGCTCCCACCACAGCCAGAGTGGAGGCTGGCTGGAGAGCAATGGGGAGGGAGGCATTGGAATGGGGTGGTGCTCCCGGGGGTGAGGAGTGTGAGGGAGAGTGGGGTGGTGAGGGGATGCCTGGGGGAAGGGCAGTCCTGCAATGGCTTCTCTGTCTTTGATTTGTTTTCAAGGAAATTTTACATCTTTTCGAAGTTGGGGCTTCTGTAAAAATACCGTCAATGTTCTAGTTGAAGGTTTTAATCCAGAATGAGTCAGCAAGGAGCTGGTCACCATTTGCCTTTAAAAAAAGAAATCAGCTTTTCCCCAGCTTCTCCGGGGGGATGCTGTGTCTTGATACGCTCATATGCACATGGCTGCCAGGCACGGTCCACAGCCCATCCCAGTGCCTGTCCTGGGGTCTTGCAGTGAACGCAGTCCAGCAGCTGAAGCCGTTAGATGCACTGGAGGCACTGTTCCAGTCAAAGCCTTGTCAGGCTGCCAGGTATGAGCAGGACGCAGCCTCCGCTGGCTTGGTCTGTTGAGGTCTCTGCTTAACCAACATGCAAAGTGGATTAGAGATTGTAAACAGCCTTTGTCTGAGGAAAGCACAACGGCCTGGGAGAAGTGGGTCAGTTGAGTATTTGGGGCTGGGTAACTTGCAAATCATGCTTAAGGTTCTTACTTGTTTATCAGCTGGAGTGACTCGAATTGCATCGTCAAAGTGGCTCGTGCCTGTCTGGAGCAGGGTTATGCATCCCCTGTCCCTGCTAGCCTGCCCCAGAGCCTCTTGTGACCCTGGGAAGATGGGTGCGCCCAGGTCTGGTTATCAGTTTCCTGTTTGGTTTTCCTACAACTTGAAGCTGCCGTGAGGCTCTTCAATAGCAACCGAGTATTAATTGTCAAGACAAAGAGCGCAGGCAAACGCTCTCACCAGCCAGGGCTGGTATCACGCGGATATATTTGAAGCCAATGCTGTTTAATTTGCCCCCTAACTGGACGAAATTAATCCCCCTTATATTTAGGTCCAGGCTCTCCCAGAAAGGAGATGGTTTTAAACAGTGTGGTCCACAAGGTGCTTGTCCCTTTCTCCCTCACTGCTGTTGGCTGTGGGCAATGTCAAACAGCTCAACTGTTGTGAGGTTTTCACATGTCCCCAGCAGGTTGGTGCTGGGCAAGGTGAGAGTGGCTGTGAGCCCTGTGTGAGGTGCTGAGGGTGCTGGTGGGGATAGTGGGTATCCACGGGTGAGCTGCACCTAAGCACAGCCTGGCCCCAAAGCAGTGCTCCATCCCAGCTCTCCAAGCTCACGCTGTTTATTTTTCATCCCCAGCTGCAAAGGAAGGTGGTTATGCGCAAAGTGCTTTGGTTACCACTGTGGCTCCGTGTTTTTCCAAACACAGTGTGACCATCAGAGTGTGAGTAATTGTTTGGAGGAGTCTTTTCCACCATTTGCACCCTGTGCGCCGCGATAAGGTCGAGCCATGCACTTGTTTGTGCCGTTCCCAAGCCGTTCCTTCCTGTGCGAGTAAGAATAGCTCATCTCGACAGTACATGAGTCTCCAGAGCAATGAGTTCGCTGCTTGGACACGCTCCCTGTGCTGATGGCGAGCCAAGAGGAAGTGAGCTTTGTTGGAGCAAGGCCTTTGCTTGCTGGAGTAAATGGTCCTCTTTGGCAGGTCACGGATCTGGTGTCCTGCCCCGGGGCAATGCGGTGCCTTCCCTCCCCACACAGCACAGCCCCATGGGGTTCCTGTGGCTCCTGGTTTGGCTCCAGCTTTGTCAGTCTGCTTGAAGATGGCTCTCTGGCTGAGAGCAGCTCTGACCCTCTGTGCGGGGCTGCCCTGCTGCAGCATCTCACCTGTTCTTCCTACCCCAGGCAGCTCAGCCCCTCTCTGCTCTTCTATTATGCTTTTGGGTCCCTGTTCTCTAGCACATGGGATTTCTCTGCTCATTCCACCCTGTGCCCTGATGTGGTTCCTCCAGCCATTGCGGGGACATGGGATAGGAGCAGCTCCAGCAGCTTGTCCCTGCAGGAAGGGAGCTGCAGTGCTTACCCTGCCCAGCTCAGGCTGGCTTTTCTTACACCTTGCAGGGAGCTGATGCAACTCACCTGCCTGGCAGAAAAGCATTTTATCCTTGCTAGCTTAAGGAGCTAGTTTGGCCCACAGAAGATCCCAGTGGGCGCTAGGTGATCCAGACCTCTGCCTTTTGGCAGCATCAAGCCCTTACGTCAGCTCTGCAGGTTGGGGAGCTACAGCCTCGCTGACTCTGCCTGTCCTAGCCTGCTGCCTGCGCACAGCTCAGTTCCTCCATTTCTGCCTAGTGAGGTCATGCTCTGCACATCCCATGGCTTTTTGGAAAACGTTCTGCCCATTGTGTTTTTGTAGGGAGACTGGGATCCATCCTGCAATGTAAACCCATGGCACCAAGCACAGACACTGCTTGCCATCTTCCTTCCTGCTTCTAACCAGAGAACTGGGGGTTTTAATGACTTCTCAGTAGTTGTTCTTACTGCGGGGGGGGGGAGGAATTCTGCAGGACTCGAGGCCCTGGAGGTGCTGAAGGTGAGGTCGGCCCTGAGCTCTACCAGCTAGCTGGCAGCATCTGGTCCCCACTGAAGCTGCTTGGCAGCAGTGCTTAGGACAGCAGGCAGCTCTGCAGTGACAATGGCCAGATCTTCAGCTCTAAAAGGGGTATGTGTACACTGAATGCAGGATGGCAGAGTCAGGGCACTTGGGTTTCAGGAAATACTGCCCTTTCCAATATGTAGCTGATTCCTTTTCCCTGTCGGGAAAGTGCCCCAGCCCACGGCAGGTCTGTGGAGGTTTTGGGAGAAGTAAAACTTTGGGTCAAGACTCTTGGACCAGGATGCAAATTCTCTATAACTTTATTTCTTCAGTAATGGGCAGGGGGGCGGCGGGGGGAAGGGGGGGGAGAGGAAAAAAAAAAAAGCAAGCTTCTCCACTGGAGAACTCGGGTTGCAGGTGCAGTAAAAGCAGTTGGTGCCCTCTGTGCTGTGCTTGCAGACACCAGTGATAACGGACAGTGCCACACACACAGCTCTGCCACCTGCCAACATGGCCTGATAAGGAGGATTGTGCTGTCTGATAAAGTCTATATAACCTGCTGGGCCAGGGCAGCTGTGTTCATCTTTCCGGACTAATCAGAATCTGCTAAATGGAAAAAGAGGAAGATCATTGTTGGAGAAGGTGGTGTGGGCTGTCAGGCTTCTCTCAGCAACACTGAGCATAAGGCTGGTGACTTATGCTTGGCTGGAGTGGTCACTGTGGGTCCTCTGTGCTTTCCAGCTGCTGCTGCTGAAAATATCTGCAGAACTGGAGGCCCAGCTTGAATTGGGGGGCGAACGGTTCCTTCCTTGCCAGACATCTCAAGTCATGGAGGACAAGCCAGAGCCAGCCTCCTCCCTTGATCTTCCATATCAAATTAGTCCTCTAAGATGAAGAATTATTCTCTCTTCCAGGCAAGGTTTAAGGGGGTTGTTCTTACTGACAGGATGAGAGTTCTCCTAAATAGTGAATCCCTGTCACAGAGCCCTGGCCTGACCATCTTCTGTGTATCTCCAGGATGCAAGATGCTGCCTGGGTACAGAAAGGTTGGGACATTGTCATGCTCTGAGTATTTCTTCTTACAGTCCTTGATCCTGCATTCAGTGCTCTAGAATTACAGCTTCTTCCTTTTTCTTTGAAGTTTCTGG
The DNA here is from genome assembly GCA_033439905.1 of Ceryle rudis. Classification (NCBI taxonomy): domain Eukaryota; kingdom Metazoa; phylum Chordata; class Aves; order Coraciiformes; family Cerylidae; genus Ceryle; species Ceryle rudis. The sequence continues at coordinate 12,089 of JAAGNO010013852.1, read as the reverse complement.
GAAAAAAAAAAAAAAAGTCCTAAACCCTATGAATTTGGTCTGCTTTGGGTTTTTTAGTGCTGGAATTACCTGTGGAATAGAAAAGCTGGAACTGGCCAAGAGGTCATGAAAGATGCGTGAAAGTAAAACTTGCAGCGAGGCACCCTGCTCTGGACCACTATGGCCATGGTGGATGGTGCCGTGGTGTGTGCAGCAGCAGCGCCCAGCAGCTGCATCACAATGTGCTCAGCCAAGCCTGGGAGTGATGATGGAAGGTAGGTCAGGGACTGTCTGTGTCCTCCCGTGCCAGATCCTGGTACAAAGCCAATGGCAGAGCAGCAGCCAGGGTCATAACCCAGTCAAGCAAATCCTTCATCAGCTGAGCATGAAATCAATATTGATGTGTGCAAGTCAAAAATCATAAGGAAGGAGGCAGAAGTGTTTGCATATGCACCCGAGTTTTACCTCAGCTGCAGACAGGCCAAATCCTGAGTGCTGGGGCCAGGCCTGGAGGAAAGCCAGACCCAAGGAGATGGGAGCAGGTCCTGTGCAGACAGGGGAGATGCCCTGGCTGAGGTGAAGGAAGGCTGAGGGTGGGCAGGCGGCTGCCAAGGTAGGACAAGTCAGTGAGCAATGCGGAAAACTGCTTTGACCTCCAAAGCACATCCCAGCAAATGCTTTGCTGTGGAGGTGGCTTCTCCCCTTGTACCAGGCACTCAGCCCCCATAGCCATGTGGCCGTGGTGCTGCTGTGCCAGGTCAGTTCTCAGGAGCTGACCAGGAACCGGCACCATCCAGGCACACACCGGGAGCCCAGCAGTTCTCTGAGGTCACCTTTTGCTCTGCTCTCCTCTGCTTCTGGCTTGTGCTAGGGCTGGTAAAGCTCTGAGGCCTGTGCCTGGCAGGCTGGACCTTGAGCTGGGACAGGAATCGGTTAATGCCATCAGTGTGTTATGCAAAGTGCTGAACTTTGCATTTTCTGAAAAGGAAACGTCTGTACTTTCGCTCTGATTTGTACAGGAATTGAGAGCATGGAGATTGGGGCTGTGGCCGATTCTGCTGGGTAAACAGCCAGAGAACTGCCAGATTTCCACCTTTCCTCCCTCTCCACCACCCATCAGAGGCTCTGGCAGCTCTCTTAAAGCATGACATCTGGTGGGAATAGTGCTAGCAACCCCCAGTCCAGCCCAGAGCCTTCCACTCAGCATCACTCAGCTTTAGTGAAGGTTCACCTCTGCTGAGAGGCTGCTTTTAGCTTCTCCCTTGAGAGCCATTTTTAGGTCTGGCTGTATTATTGGTCTTTCTTCAGCAGCAGATAAAGTTTACTGCTGGAGGGAGAGCAGAGACTGCAGGAAGGTCATGTCTCTCTGCCCTGACCTTGGGAAAGGGAGCAGGTTGGGCTGGGTATAGCCTGAGCATCACTTAAAATTCCAGAATCATTTAGACTGGAAAATACTTTCAAGATCATAGAATCCAACCTTTAACCCATCACTGCCAGGGCACCACTAAACCATGTCCCTCAGCACCACATCTCTGAAACCCCTCCAGGGATGGGGACTCCACCTGTTCTTGGGTCCTTAGTTCCCACCCATGCTAGGACTGCATGACAGGAATTGATTTTAATAACTGCTGTGATGATGAAGGGAAGGGGTAATCAAAGAAAGCTTAAAAATATTTATTTTTTAAGCTGTAGCTAAGAAATCTGCCCTGGCTCCAAGCTGAACCTTCTAGCCAGAGGTGAGCAGGCTTAATTTGACAGCTATTTCTTAAATATTTTAAAGGCTGCCTGGAATAAACTGAATGCTTCCGAGTAGTGACCTAAATTCTACTTGCTGTAAATTTCATTAGAAAGAGGATTTGTGTGCCTGCCAGGAGCACACCACTTTGCAGCTTCATTGATCTGCCCAAGCCATGTGCTGTGCAAGTGCCATCCTCAGCAGATTTTTAAAGGGCTCACTGCTGCACACTCCTAGCCCCAAATATGGCTTCTTTCTTTGCTTTTCTCCTCTCTTCCTCTCTCTCTATTTTTTTTTTTTCCCCCCTCCTTCTCCCTGGTGCAAATGCATCATTTGTTTACTAATCACGTCACATTGTTAGCCGTACGGAGTCATCCCACTGGCTGTGTGGGCAAGGATATAGCAGCTGCGAAGGAAAATGTCACTCCATCTTGCTTGATGTGCTTTGTTCTCAAATCCCCATCCCACGCTGTGGGGGCCAAAGATTTTTTCACAACCCCAGGGGCTGCCTGTAGCTCTGCACTCTCCATAGAGGTCACCTGTGGTTCTGACACCCCCTCAAGGAAGCTTCCTTCCCTTCTGCTGTCCCTAAAGTGCTGTCTATCCCTGTGCAACCACGACTCCGGATGTTGTGGAGAGGTGTGATGGTAGCACAGATGGCATATACTGGGTCCTACCAGGGAAACAAGCCTGGGGAGATGTGGTGCTGGCAGACTTGTGGCTGCACCAGTATGCATCTCCCTGGGCCTGAGCAGGGTGACACACCTGATGCTGAATTCCCTTCCCACAGCATCATGTTCGCAGCCCACCTGCCCAGGTTAAAGGTAGTGTAGGGGGCCTCTGTGCAGCCACCACAGGGACATGGGGCCTGTGCAAAACTACAACTGCTCCTGTGTTGTTGCACGCAGAGCAATTGCCCGGTTGGGCTGAATTAATGGGCGAGGGGAAGAGTGATGTTCTCTCTAGCCATGAAGTTGGGTACCCAACCCTGCAGGAACCCTATTCTGGGGCTGTCCCTGTCCGTCTGGCATTTCTACCTTGGTCTCTGTGTGAAGCTGATGGTCTCATGGGGACCTCCAGCCTGGGGATAGGCCACATAACAGCTTGAAACCCACCATGTTTTGGAAGCCCCATGGCCTCTTGGTGGCTCAGGGAGGCTTGTGCACCCTGGGCAGTGCCTGCAGAGCAGGCAGACTGCGGCTGAGGCAAAGCAGCAGGAGATAAGGGACTGACAATTCCATCCTACAGAATGAAGTGCTGGCATCCAGCAGGAGCTCTGATAGCTCTTCCCAGTTCACAGCACGTGGCAGAGCTGGCTTTTGAAGAGGAGCTTTCCTACACAAGGAAGGTCCCAGCACTGACAGGCTGGCACTGAAAGCAGATGGCCCAGGCAGCAAGGCCAGGGGTAGGCTTGGATGCAGGAGTTACATTGAAGGTATGTCTAAGGGAACTGGTTGCAGCTCAAAGAAGTAGTCTTTAAAGGGTAAGATTAGAAAATGTATTTTTCCTCAGACACATCCAGAGTTAGAGCCTGCGCAGCTGGGAACATGGGAGGGACTGAAAATACCCCGAACGCAGCAGGAGGGATGGCTGGTATTAAGGGTGGAGGTTGGAGAGAAATACTCCTCTTTTCTAACCATTGTCTGTGTGTCTTGCTTATGGCTGAACATTGGGGAGAGATGTCTGGGGGGGACTCTGGTGCATCTCTCTCTGTGTAGGTGATGAAAGTGGGAAGAAAAGCTGGTGCTGGAGAACATGGGGCTGTCCTGCCTCCTGCCAAGGACTGCCACAGAGGGGGCTTTCTTGAGCTGAGTTTTGGCAAGATATGGGCAAGGCTGGTCCAAAGCAGCAGCCGCCTTTCCACTGCCTCTCCTCCCTGTTGGCTGCCAGCACAGGCGATGCCCGGTGTGCTGAACCTGGCTGACCCCTCCATCAGGAGAGGGGATGCTCCACCTCCCTGTATGACAGTGATTTAATGTTGAAAGTTAAACCACGGGCCTGAACAAATAGGACACAGCCTGGGCAAGCAGTACAGGCTGTCCTGGGGACAGGGCCTTGCTGGCTGTCAGCATCCAGACAAGGGCTAAATTCATTTCCCATAAATCTGGCATGCTCTGCCAGTTTCCCAGCTTCTCAGCATCTCTGCTGGACTTGCCTGTTATTTATTTGCCTGAGGTCTGAGGAGATGTGCAGTAAGTTTTACCAAGATAATGGCTCAGGTCCTGTCCCCTCCTGCCTCCAGCACCCTGATCTTTTCCTTGCTCTGTCCCCGGCTGCAGGAAAGGCAGAGAGGAAGGAGAATTGGAGGCAGGAGGTCTCCTGGCTCTCTCCTCCTTTGGTTTTGGGCAGTGTGAGTGGTTCAGCCCCTTTGAGGGGAAGCAAAAAGTGCCTGGGGTGGGGAGGCTCTGCAACCTCACCCTTCTGTGCCTGGCAAAGAGGCACCCGGGACCATGCTGGTCCAGCTATGACCGTACTGCGCTGGCACTGGGAACTTCCCCGCCTCGCTCCCCCGCCCAGCACGGTAATGCTGCTCAGCAGCCCAGAGATTGGGCTTCATGGCTGGAGCAAATGCAGCTGCACTTGTTAGTGCCCAGGAAAAGGGTGGTCAGGGTTTGAAGTGTTGGGAACATCATCCAGCAACCATTGGGAGCAGTTGGGAGCAGCAGTTTCTCTCTGCAACCCATGAGGGGGTTAAGTGAAAAATGAAATGTCTCTCTATCTCATTCCTTGTGCTTTCTCATCTCTGCCAACAGAGATGAAGATGGGGGAGGATTTTTTTTTCTATATTTAGCTTTGGAGAAATTGCTATAACTAATCAGCTTTAGGATACTAGGCTCTCTTTTATTTTATCTTCTGTCACTAAGACCTTGTCATGTGGCCATGGACTGCAGTTTGCTGGCTCTCTCTTTGCCAGGCTCATTTTTTTTTTTTCACAGAGTCAATTAATAACCCATAAAAATAACACTTCCAGCTGTTCCCCTTGCAGCTGCCGGGCTGGAGTCTAATTACCTGGCCTTGGATCCCAAATCCTGCTTTGCATCTAAAAGTGCCAGTGAATAGGAACAGGCAGAGGAGATTGCAATGCAAAAAAGGCATGCAGTTTGGGGTGCTATTTTTAGCCTTTTCAAGCCAAATGTAAAAGACCCTTAGGCTGCTTGTGTCCTGCTGAATCTGATCATATGCACAGTACTGTTCCCATGGCACAGTGCAGCAGCCGGGGTGGGTTGGGGCTTATTTTTGGCCGTTAGCTTGTCTGTATTTGAAACCTCCTTCTGGGCTGGTTCAAGCGATGCTGTGCTGCTGTGGCTTACACCCGCGTGCTAAAGGTTTGTTTGCATTCACCTGCAGTTCCCTGTGTGTTGGTGGACATGGCAGTGCTGGATGTGGCCATGGCAGTGACAAGGTGGGAAGTCACGCAGTTGCTCACCCAGTAAAGAACTTGCTTCTCACATAGCGGTGGTAAAGGGGTGCCCAGCCCCCTTCATGAAGTCCTTTCCTAATGATTGAGGTAGAAAATTAATTTAGCTGGAGCTCTGGTGGATATACAATGATCTCCCTCCTGTGTCACCCTATCTTGCACCCTCTTCTGCTTCCCTAGCTGGATGTCATCTTTGCGTGATCTTTGTGAACAGATGCATATGCTTTGCTTCTCTGGGGTTTGGGGGCGTCTTGCCTCTGCTCAGCTCCTGCTGCCTCAACTCCCACCACTGCCATATTCACCTGTCCTCTTGCTACCTCATGAGTGTTCAAGGTGTCCTGGAGTACTTTCTTGCTCCCCATAGGAGTGGTGCAGTGAAGGTCCAGGAATGTGCCAACACAGGGTGCTGGGCATGGGGCACTAAGGAAGCACTGGGCTTGTTTCCAGTCTCTGTCCAGGGAGTTGTTTTGGGGCATATTGGTTCTTTTCATCATTGGGCTTTTGTTTAATTCAGACTCAAGCTGGTTACGTCCAAAAGCAAATCAAACAGAACAGCTGTTCATGAGCTTAATTTGAAATACTTAGCGGTCTGTAGCTACCAGCTTGAAGCCATGGCTGCGCATAGGCTTCCTGTGCTGGAGAGCATGCCCTTCATTACACCCAGTCATTTTGAGACTGCTGTTTGGAAGCTGCCCTCAGAAAAAACTCCTACGCATCCCATTTGCATGGGGGTTGCAGAGCCAGTGCTTGACTCAAAGGGCAACTCTACCTTTTCCTTCTCTGCTGAGGCTCCCCCTACCCCATGCTGACAGCTACATGAGCCAGGAGGTGTTAAGTATGTCAGAGAATCACAGAATGGTTTGAGTTGGAAGGGATCTTTCAAGGTGATCTGGTCCAACGCCTCTGCAATGAGCAGGGACATCTGCAACTAGAGCAGGTTGCACGGAGCCCTGTCCAACCTCACCTGGAATGTTTCCAGGGATGCGGCATCGACCACCCCTCTGGGCAACCAGGGCCAGTGTTTCACCACCCATATGGTTAAAAATTACTTCCTTATACCTAGTCTAAACCTCCCCTCTTTTAGTTTAAAACCATCACCCCTTGTCCTGTCCCAACAGGCCCTGCTCAAAAGTCTGTCCCCATCCTTCTGACAGGCCCCTTTAAATACTAAAAGGCCACAAGAAGGTCTCTGCAGAGCCTTCTCTTCTCCAGACTGAACAACCCCAACTCCCTCAGCCTGGTCTCACAGCAGAGAGGTTCCAGGTGTTCCAGAGGTGTGGGTCATCTCTGGGTCATCTCACATCCCTAGAGAGATGGAGCCAGACTCTTGGTGGGTATCTCTTCAGTGGAGCTCTGCTACCACCAGTTCACTTATCCAGGGATAGAAGTTCCTATCAAGTTGTGTTCAATCTTGCCTAGCAAAAGAGATTGCAAACGTGGCTTTCCATCAGGCAGTACATTAGCCAAATTAATTCCAGGATAGAGAGTCAGCCAGTGGTGCTGGAGGCCCAGACAGATGGATGCTGCAGCCACGTCAAAATCAGCAGAGCTGCTGCTCACTGCGTGCCAGCCGCCGGGCTGGAGCCAGCTTCTGCTCAGCGATGTCCTCTGCTTCACACCTTCCAGGAGCACTGAACTCGCTGCGATCGGTGTCACAGACAATTCAATTGGAAGGAATAGCTGTCTCTAAATTGAGCTCCCAGTTCAGGCTGCCACCACTCCAAGTGGGTGACATTTTTTTAATGTGCTTTGCTTCCTTTCTTTAATCTCCCAAACACAGGCATGCCTGTGGAGCACAGGAAGGTTCCTCCCCTGTGACAAGGAAAAAGAAATTAGCCAGCAGATCGAGCGTGTATAGCAAATAATGAGATTGCCTTGGATACAGAACTGGAATTCATGCAAAGAATTCTGCTGATCAGAGAAGATAAGCAGCATTTCTAGGGTGTCATGAGACGTTTCTCAAGGGTTTTCGAAGAGAATCTTGGATACAGGCTGGCAGCACCAGCCTGGTCCACAGACAACGTGATTTAAAAAATAAACCCTGAAATAACTATACGGGTAGTTATTTTGGTGTGTAGCATAATGATGTGCCTCATTTTCCTTCAGGCATGGGAATAAGCTGCACAGACACACGCACTGTTCCACTGGCAGAGCAGCTGCCACAAAGAAGGCTTGTCCCAACAGAGCCCCACTGAAAGGGCCCAGTGTTTGCCCACAGGGTGCAGACCCAGTACTGGTGGAGTCAACATGTAGTTTAAAAGGAGCTGGATTTGTGGAATACTTTTAGTAGTAAGTAATTGTTTCTTATTACTCCTATTTATTACAAAGAATAAAATCAACATTTTACAGGTGTACCTGGCAAGCGACCCAACAGCTTGATTCAAGTTGTTGAAGGAGATGAGAGTATTTGTACTGTCAGGCTCATTAAAGAAGGATAGTAAACAGCCTTAGTTTTTATTTTTATAGGAAATTTACTCATCCTTGCATTTGCTATGCCTCTTGGCTGAGACTGATATTTTTCTAAGGATTGAAAAGTGTTATTAATGAACTGACCTGACCCAGGCTGGGTTTCACTCACAGGTAACAGGCTGTGAGCAGGTGCCAGGTGCTCCCAGGCAGTGGCACATGGGCACAAGGGGTGTTTCCAAAGGCAGTTAGAAAAGCTGGGCATTCTGAACAGCCCAGTAACCCCTCCCTGGCTCGCAACTCCACGTCCCTGCATTACGAGCATGACATCTTCAGCAATGATAAAATACAGAATCACAGAATCACCAAGTGGTAGGGGGTTGGAAGAGATCTCTGGAGATCATCTGGTCCAAACCCCCCTGACAAAGCTGATTGCACAGGAGAAACCCCAGACCAGGAGGTACCCCAGCACAGAAGATACCCCAGCAAATAAGTTACTAGGCGAGTGTTTTTCCCTTTAGAGTGGAAAAAAGGTTGTGGGTGTGAGTCCCTTTTCACATTTTGGCCCCCTGTGCCACCTGCTGCTATCTGAGGGATAAACAGTCCTGTGGGAGACCCAAAGGGTGTCTCCTCCTCCTCATGCTGCCCCAAAGGGTGTATCCTCTTCCTCATGTTCCCTGACGAACACTGTGCTAATACCTTTTGTTACAAGTATCCAACATGGGTATTGGAACCAGTGTTGGACTTGATGCTTCATCCAGAACACACACTCTGCTGGCTCCTCACAGTTTAATTATTTCTGTACGAGCAGCCCCCCCAGCACCACCTGCTCACTTTTGCTTTAGCCCTGCACTGCTTGGGAGCAGTGACACGGAATGCAATGCAGGAAGCCTCCTGTGGTTATGGGCTTTGTAATTCAGGGACGTCAGTAAGGGCTGGGAAGCTTCCCACATGCTCATCCCGATTCGTGTATTTTATGAATCGGGACTTGGTCCTATTTGTTAATGTTCGTCTACATAACCTTTGCTATGTCAGCAGTGCCTGTGCTCTGATGGCAGCTGCTGGAGTCCAAATGCTGGCAGCTGGTGTCTCTGGCCAGCTCCCAGCCTACAATTCAATTTTCCTATGAGTCACTTGAAGAGAAAGAAAAAAACATGTTTCTGACCATTCATGGCATCACAATGTACAGGGCTTCAGTCTACAAAGTTATTTAAGGCTTTTCTACACCGTGACACCTGGGGAAGTTCATATAAATCAAATAATGGTACGAAGTTAATACACCTTCACTTAAACTGCACTGAACTACAGTAAACTAAGGCCAGTTTAATCCTGAATAAAAGTCTCAGCACAAGAGTTTAATGCCTTCTAGGTTTTGTACATTAACACCACCTCTCTGAACACAGGCAGGTCTGGAGGTAGTTTGCCCTCTTCCCAACCCTCTCAGTGGTGTAAAAACTACCACAGAAATAAAAGGTAACAGTTTGGGAATAAGGGGATCACCTGGGAAGTGAGGAGCTCTGCTCTGCATTCTTGTACTGACCTCCTGTGTGACTTTTCCTATAGCATTTTACGATGCTCAATACTTATATCTGCCTATTGGCATTATTAGGATCTTCCCTGCCATTACAAAAGGCTTTAAGATCTCCAGAGATACGTGGATAAATGTCTCCTCCTGTAACATTTCCCCAGTATGGGCTATACGGGGAGCTTACAAAAGTACATACAGCTGTTACAGATGAGCACATTCCGGTCCCTATCTGGAGGACTGAACTCAGGTGTCACAGTTAATTTAGTTTTAAAAGTCACTGTATTCACACCATCTCACATCCAGCACCACCAGAGACTGGCTTCCTAGATTGACAAGGGAATGACAAAATTGTGACACCCAGTGAAGTACGTACAACACATTTAATAAGAACTGTGTAAACCAGAATTGCGTGTCCCCAGGGCACAACTCTGTCCCATTAGCTGTTTGTCAGTCATCGTATTTATTTGAGCTGGAAATCATTTGGGCCCTTTTTCCTGATTTTAAAGGTTTAGGAGACAGGCATTATTTATCTCAGTGGAGCCAGTGGCACATAAAAAAAATCCACCTACTCAGATGGGACTGATTTATTAGGGAACAGCTCTTGAAGAATTTCAGTATATCTGAACTCAAAATCTCATCCCTCTTCCACCTACTTCTAATAAACATACAGCTCAGCAGCAAGATCTTGACTGAACACAGGTTGAGAACTCCTAACAATCTCCTCCCTTTAGTACAGAAGCTGCTAAGATGAGATCTGCTGGACAGTGAGAAGCCAGAACCACTTCACTTCTATTCGCTCTCTGGGATGCAAACAAAAGAAACCAGAGCAAGTCCTGGCCTGCTGAAATTCCAGGGGCTTCCACTGAACTACAGCGAGGCCAGAGGCGTTCTGAACTGTTTTTTGTATACACCATCCCTGCGCTGCTCCCAGCTAATTGTACTTTAAGTTAGTTGTTATTATTAATAATAAAGGACTGACTACCAATGGTTCTCATTTATTTCCATGGTGATATTGCCTGCAAGAAGATAAATGATAGCTTTGAGTTGGGTAACCAAAGTTCATAACATGAAAGAATGAGAACCAGCAGTGCTACGATGGCTGGGAGGGACCGACGTGTGCATAACCCCCCGAAGGTCCGACTGCCCTTCACATCCAGCCAGCTGTGTTCCCAGTTGTCTGAAAATATTGAATGGTTTGCACTTTTGGCCTGTGTCCTCTCGGCTTCAGTCTTCAGCATGCCTCACAGCTTTCCCTAAACATCTTGCTCACCCATTTATTCATTTATATTGCTGCTAACGATGCACCACCGAAGCTGCCGTAAGTGAAGATATAACAGGAATATCAACTACAGAAACATTTAAAAACTTATTATGTTCCTCTTCTATGTCTACCTCGTTAAGATTAACGTTGCTGCAGAAAACGGGTGAGACAGCTACCATGATTGATTTAGACATTCAATTATGGACTTTCACTTTAATGCTTCCACTCTATCAATAAACTCCAAGCACCTTTAAAAGTCCAAATACAGCTTTTCTGGTTATACAGCCATTTGGTTAAGTAGAATAGTGGCAGCCAGTCAACATTAAAACACTTCCCAGACTCTAAAGAGAGAAATGTTTGAACAAAGAGGAATCTGAGTGGGTGTAAATTCCTCGCCCTGCTATACTGGTAAGATTATATCTCAGGCTTTCAGAGCAGGAAAAGGATGTTACAGGCATAATGGCAGGGAATATCAATCAGATAACTAAATCTAATTACAGAGTTACTAGATTAACTAGTTAACTTCAGCTACATGAAGGCAACTGGCCAAGTGCCACAACAGAAACCAGACTCAGAGAAACAATTTCTCAACAGATTAAACAACTTCTTGTAACAACTAGTTTTAGATCTGACAACAAACAAACTTTAAAAGATGCACGGTTTGTGTAAGAAAGAGCTGGAGCTGAATCACCATGAATTCAGCCGTCCTAGAGAAAGAATTGCACTGACAGGACAGGATAATGACTCTAAATTTTAGTAGAAAAAATTAGTTTCTGAGGGAGTAAGCCAATAATAAATCATGTTCTGGGCATACAAATTGAGTCACAGAAGGGAACAGAGATGTGGGCCCCTAATTTTCAAGTCCTTTTTTTAACACATTTTGTGATGCACTGGTACTGTACAAGACAGAATTGTATTTCTTGCTTTTAGTACATCGCGGTTAAACCACGCTAGACGTGGTCTAAGGCAGAACTTCTTCAGACATCCCCAACTGCAGAGCACCCCAGGCTGGGTGACTGTTGGCTGAAGACAGACAAGAGGCAGGAAGATGCTCCAGCAGTGACCAGGGCAGGTCCCTGGACCAGGCACTGTGTTCCCACAGTGGGTGCAGAGTTCCTGCTGGATGGGGCAGAGCCATGCCTGCAGAACTCCCTGCAGATGATGGTGCCCAGCCTGCACACCTCCAAGTCCCTGGGACAGGTTCAGCACTTCCTTGGGTGATTAGCCTTAATGGTGTGACTGTTTATTACTAGTGAAACGGTAAGAGTGCTTTATCTGGGAGATGCTATCTGTGATCCTGGGCTGCAGTTCTTCATCCTTTCAGCAGCGATTAAACTGTCCCAGCCAGCTCTTTGGGGAAGTTTCTCTCTTGTTCTGACACCTTCACCCTGAAGCACCCAGTGACACCACCATGGTTGCTCCACACCATGGCTGTTACTCTGGACCCTCACACCCTCCATTGTGCTCAGTATCTAGCCTGCGTGCCTCAGACTCTGCATCACTACCTAACCTGACCCCTTGCTTCCCATTGTACTTGGCCCCTGCTTAGAGTCCCTGACGAGCCACAGGGCCAGGCAGAGCTGTGGCCTTGACTGCAGAAGGGACGTGTAGAATCACAGAATTGGTTTGCTTGGAAGAGACTTTTACGATCACCAAGTCCAACCGTTAACCCAGCACTGCCAGGGCACCACTAAACCACGTCCCTCAGCAGCATATTTCCACAACTTTGAAACCCCTCCAGGGATGGGGACTCCACCACTGC
>JAAGNO010013849.1:0-13673 GCA_033439905.1 Ceryle rudis | reverse complement strand
GAGGCAGCCGTTCCAGCTGAACTGCGCGGTCATACCTCGGTGACATGGAGCTCGGTCCTGAGGGCCAGATGGGCCACAGACCACTCCAGTGTGGTGAGAACCGCTGACAGGCCAGCTGAGTGCACCCAGGTGCTGAATACTGGTCATGTAATCACAGAATCACAGAATGGTTTAGCTTGGAAGGGACCTTGAAGATTATCTCATTCCAGTAACCCTGCCGTGGGCTGGGACACCTCCCAGTAGACCAGGCTGCTCAAAGCCCCATCCAACCTGGCCTCGAACGCTTTGAGGGATGAGGCATCCACAGCTTCTCTGGGCGACCTGTTCCGGTGCCTCACCACCATCATTATAGAGAATGTCTTCCTAATATCTAATCTGAATCTACCCTCATTTCAGTGTGAAACTTAGTCCTATGACTACTCCCTCCTCGTTTTTCCTGTAGGCCCTCTCGAAACACTGAAAAGCTGCAGTAAAGTCTCCCCAGAGCCTCCTCCAGCCTGAACAACCCCAACTGTCTCAGACTCCTCATAGGGGATGCTACATATTGCAATAAAAAAAAATATTAAAGGAAAAATATCTTAGAGCCTTAAAAGTGGTGGCTGGGTCTTCAACACACTGGGGTTGTTTTCCATGGGTTTCAGTGTGGCAAACCTGGCACTGGGGTGCAAGCTGGGATGTCCTCTTTGGCTTCACCAGCAGTAGTGAAAGGGTCTTCCCTTGGCCCCTCAAAAGCATTCCTGTGCTCGGGTGCTCCCGCACCTGTCTGGTTTCCTCCCACCAAGTGGAATGTGTGACAGGGACAGCGAAATCCTCTCAGAGTTAGATGGAGCCTGCCTAGAAGGCACCGGAGGAAAATACAAAATAAAAAATGTCTGCAATGTGATGTTTATAAACTTGCTTTTCTTGTAGCCTCCCAAAAGAGCCACATCTTACGTTGCTAGTAACATCAACTGTTCCTAGCTATGTTAATGCTTGCTTTATATAACTGGATGGAAAAATCCTTTCCCTGATTTCAGACATTTTGTTTCCTCTGTTTACTTGGAGCTGGAGCTTCCTACGTAGAGAAGGCTCTCAAGGAGCAAGTCACATTTTCCAGAGAGTTATGTATCTGGAGAGATGACTAACTGCCGTAGACTGAGTCACGGTGAAGAAGAGAGCTCTGAGGACAGGCAGAGAGGGAATTGATGAAATGAAGGTGGCAGAAAAGAAACGGCAGCAGCCTCACGGCGAGCGCTCCTCTTCTCCTCACTTGCTACAGATATGATCCCCCACCACTCAGTCAGACAAGAGCTGGATTCCTTATCTTTAGCTTTTAATTAACCTTGTGAAAATACCCAGGGTTTATGGTGGTTTCTAAATTCGTCAGCGACTCAGCTGAGCTGAGGTTATGTCTGAAGGCAGCTGAGTTATGCTTGTGATCAAGCTATGAGATAGGCTTATTAGATAAACTTCCGGTATCAGCCTCTTAATGAAGTATTTGAAGAATGTGTTTGAATTTGATTACAGAAAATTGCAGTCCAATTGATTCCAGGTGTACCTTGGCTCCTCACCATTGATCCAGGCAGGGAAACACAAATCCAGGCAGGAAAACACTCCAGGAGCTGGAGCTGAGCCTCCGGGCAAGGCTTTTATTTTAAATCCTTGAGGCTGTTGGAGATTTCTCAGACCTGAGAGAAGCTCAGCTGTTAGAAGAGAGCTTTCTTAAGCACACTGCCACAAAGCAAAGCAAAGCAAACTCTTAGCTGCCCACTTGCTGAGGAGAAGTTTAAACATAGAGTGGTCTTTCATACCAGGGGTGCTCGGGTAGCTCCATGAGGAATGGGAGCTGAGAGCCGGAGGGGACTGACACTGAAGAGGCAGCAGCACAAATTCAGAGGTGGCTGTGGCACTGGGCACCAAACTCCTGATCTGTGCTTATTGCAGGGAGAAGAGATGTGGTGGAAAAGGTGCTGTATCCCCAGAAATGGGAGGAGGAACTGGTCCAAGTCAGTTGGCGCCTTGTTCTGGACAATGTTGCGGGGTTCCAGCTGCACCTTCTGGTGCGGGAGCAGAGTGTGTGTTTTGCGACTGTAAGCCTGGCTTTGGGCTACTAAAACAGTCTGCAAGCTGTGGCTTGTAAAGGAAGCTGCTGTCCCTGTGAGTGTGTGGGGAGCTGACGTTGCCATGGCCGAGCCAGTGTGATGATGAGTACCGCAGGACCAGTTGGCGCTGGGAGCAGTGGTGTGTGCAGAAGGTGGAGCGCCTTGGCCCAGAGCCAAGAGCCAGGCTGCACCACTCGCAGCAAACAGCTCATGCTCAGGAAATGCCACCTGAGAAGTAGCCCAAACCATGCTGTAAAGGAAGGGTGCTGGGAAGAGCTGAGCTCTACTCCCAGCCTCGAAGGGAGAGATTGGGCAGCTCCGGCCCAGCAGACTCTTCCGTCTGATGTTACTGCAGAGAAGTGGGATCGGGGTATCCAGGAACACCTGAATGCTTCAGAAACAGGAGGATCCCTCTTTGAGTAGTGTGGCTACTGAAGAAGAGGCCAAGTGTATGTGCTGGAAGCTGTAGGCACAAGAAAACTACACAGCCTTGCCTTGTGCTTTGGGCAGGTACTTACCTCTGTACAATGAGGCCAAAAAAAGGCTGATGCTAATGTCACCTTTTTAAACTCAGCAACTGGAAAGGTACCAGCAGAGAGAACTCAGTGTGGTGCTGAGCCAGCCTGAGACAACCCCATGCAACACCACGGTGACAGTCACCTTTTGTTCTTTCACATCCCTCTTGGCTGTTGCTGCCACAAGGAACTCAAACTCTTTTTCTGCTTCATTTCCCCTGGCCCAGCTTTTCTCCTGCTCAGCAATCGCCGTGCGCTGAAGGACTCCTGGGGACTTTGCAGCTCTGAGGAAACCTTTTTTGTGGAGGAAAGAAACATCGGGGTGTTGATCTCTGCCAGTGTAGAAGAAGCAAAAGGCAGAATATCTCTTATGACAGGGTTTGATTGCCAGCTGAAAATAAGTGACGTGCCTGTCCGTGACATGTGAGCACAAGAAAAGCTTTGCAGATGGAAATAAAAGCAATGCTTTTTCCTCTTTGCCTGCTCTGCCTTCCCTGCTGCGCCAGCGAGGCTTTGGCTCGCAGGCTGGAGAGCCGTGCTGCTTGAGAGCCTGTTAGAGCTGGATCCACAGTGCTCTTTGGACTCTCATGTATTTTCTGGAAATGGTGTCTAAAAGCGTAATGGGCACTTTGCAGCTCTCTAAATAGACCAGCCTCTGTCCTGGGGAGCTGACAACATAAAGAGACAAGTGCCAGGGATGGGAGAACGGCTGCATCATACAAACCAGACGGGGAGGTGGCATGTGGCCCACCTGCTCAGTATTTTTCCATCACATTCTCATTCAGCTGCTTCTTGCCAACTTCCAGCTCTGTCGCCCTCCTCAAAAGCTTCTGCTCTGGGTTTATTTAGCATGTTATTTATTTCCTAATTATAGAACATAACTGACTAACCTCAGCCCTGCTGGGTTACTGCTCTCCACCTTTCTGTCCCCTGTAGACCAGAGGCTCTGGTCTCATGGCAGAAGACAGTTGCTAGAGACTTTCTGACTCTCTTGTTTTCTTGTTTTTCTGTCAAACCCAAGAGGGTTCTGACTGCTAATACAGGGAGCTTCACTGATCATTGCAGAGCAGATGGGCTATTGCATTCTCAAATTCTTTAGGCCAAAAGCAAAATGCCACTGAGCTGAGCAGCGTACCAGTCCGTGCTCTGCTGCTTCTGCCCATGAATTCCCAACAGCCAGCTCATTCCTTTTACCCCACATCCACCCACAGCTTCTGGCTGGAGGAAGAGATTTTGAAAACCACTCTCCAGCATCATCAGTGCCGCGGGTTCAGCTTCTGCATGCTCTGTGGCACTTGAACACTGCCTCTCTCCACAAACAGACTCAGTGCTCTAGGGGAAGGATCTGTCCATATCTATCTGAGATGAATCTGTGCCACAACACTCCTGAATTTTCAAGGGAGTCCGGTTAGGTAAAATTCCTTCCTCCTGCACCCAAAGCTGCCAGGCTGAGCAGACCTGTTCCCTGCAGCCATCTCCAATGCCACCTCTTGTTCACTCACAGCCATTTCTGCCCCTTTATCACATTTTGGTAGATCAAGACACAGCTGCGGGAGCCAAGAAGTGCTTTGGTGTTGCACCTCTTCCTAAAACCATCTGCACAATCAGGGGGTTTGTGCGCAAGGGAGGCTGTGTGAGAGCAGCAAGTATCTGGGTGGCGGCAAGAACAGGGAAAGGAGGTATCTTTGGTGGAAAGGAGGTATCTTTGGTGGAAAGCAGGATGGATTGGAACAAATAAGTATAGTAAAGCCAGAAGGACATATGAGCTTCTCCTGGAGTGTTTCCAAGATGTCATACGGAATAAAGGAAACTATTTGTCTTCTGCTTAATTCTGAGTGGTCTGCCTGACATTTGCCATTATACTGTGTTTCTGCGGTTGGAGTTTGGAAAGACTATGATTATCCAGCCTCAGAAAGCAAGCGAGGGAGACTGCTAAAGCCACACTTTTTTCAATGGCTGCTTGTGAAATACTTTATCTGGAAAAGTTGCCATCAAAGGTGTATGAGGAGAATGAAAGGCTGCAGTCCTACAAACTGAAATGCTCGCTGAACAGAACAGAGCGATTATCATCCCCCTGTAAAAATACAAATTTTAATATTGCCTGAAGAATGGGGAAGAGACTCTTCCTTCAAAGCAATGTTTATGGAAACAAAGTGAGCAGAGGTGGAAGGTACTGCCTTGTGCCAAAATAGTGGGAATTTGGATAGGTCTGGGAGGTAGGGAGCACATGGCTGTGTTTGGATGAGGGTGGGTATGAAGGAAATGGCTACATTTGTGACTCGGGGAATGGATGATGGTGTTTCCTGAAGGTGTAGAAGGAAAGTGGGGGTGAGAGGAAAGAGGCTTGACGCTGGTGCGGAGAGGTGGGTTGTGGATGAGACTGGTGGGGACCAGGTTTGGGGAGTAGGCAGGTGGAGAGGAAGCAGCAAGGAGCAGTGAGATGACAAAGACGAAAGGATAATCTGTAGCATACCCATTTTCTGGATGCTTTTCTGGAGATGCATTGGCAATCACAACCAAGTGGGGAAGGTCTGCTGTCCATGCACAGGGACCTGTCAGGCTGCAGATCAGCCTCCCAAGAAAACAAAGCGACTGCAGAGATGTTGCCATCACTGACCCCGCACCAATCCTCCAGCTGACCTCACCTGACTTCTCAGGAGCAGCACTACCCTATTGAGACCCTGCCTGTACCACCACCATGGGCTGGGGGAAAGCGACAGTGCTGCTGATGCTGTGTAATGATCTCCAAGCTGACACCACCTTGGGCTCATTGCGGGCTCCACCTTGCAAAGCTGGTGTCTCAGCCTTTTGGAGATGACATCTGATTTACCACACATCTGCTCAGAACAGACCAGCTTTAAGATCCTGATCCCCAAGTTCCCATGAAATCCATCCTTGGATTTGGCAGTAATGCCGCAGGAGGGTTTAGCCTAACTCCAGGCAGGGCTGGACATGTAGGGAGCCGTGCTGGACTGGGACGATGCAAGGCTGAATGATGGCGGTGGAGGTCCTCCTTCCAGATCAGCAGAGCTGCTGCCTCGGTGGAGGCTAGAGGGTGCTGTGCTGCAGGGAATGGGTGTCCTCCTCCCTCCTCGCTCAGCATCCCTTCAAAAGGCAGGTAAAAATTTGCAGGAAATCCCGCCTTTGAGCTGAGCTGAAGACCGAGGTGCTGACTGTAGTTACTAACAACCTCAACGCTTTTTTGGACTAAAATATCAGTCCCGTCTAGCTCATTAGCACCCAGAAGGTGACATGCAGTAAGGGTGGCTTTCCTCAGATGGATGACAAAGCAAAAAGAAGGGGACAGAGACAGGAGTGGTGAGAAGGGGTGAGAAAATGAGGAACAGATCAGAAGATAAGGAAGTTGAATGGAACACAAGCAGAAGAATAAAGAAAATGGAAGAAGAAAGAAAGAAAATAGAAGAAAGAAAGAAAATACAAGATTAAGCCATTGCAGAGGATCACATCAGCTTCTGTGTCCAATTAAGGGCTGCAGACCTGCTGAATGATGAAAAGGGAGATTTGCTTGGGAGAAAAAAATCGAGGAACACTTTTTTCTTACAGCGGCTTATGCCGAAAAGCCATCAGCTAATGGGGCAGGATCGGCTCCTGTTTACCCAGCTGAGGTGTGGCTAATCCTAAACCCAGCTACCAGCAGAGTTGATGAGACACAGAACAGGCAAGGGGAGTTGGAGCGGGGAGGGGGGGCACAGGAGACAGGGCTGTGTTTGTACGGTGCCTGACAGGCAGCTGCAAGACCAGGCAACAACACGACATGCTCCCAAACAAGCAGCTCTCTGAGCAGATCGTTGCGCCCTGGAAAGCCTGCCAGCTAACCACAGGCAGCCAGAGCGAACGTGCCTCCTGTGTGGGGCTGCACGTGCTCTGCAAAACACAGCCCTGCCACCCCAAAGCTGCGGTTGCGGGGTCACTGTCCTCACAGCTGGCAAAACTGCTCTGTCTGGCTGCCTGCAGCCAGTGAGGTGAGTGTGCAGGCATAGCTAGAAGAGGAGGAAGCACAGGTAGGTGTTTTCTTACATTCCTAGTTCTTGCAGGAGATAACCTACCAAAAGTGAGAAGGTAACACGACAAAGTAGGAGGAAAACTGCAAAGGAGCCCCATTTCACAGCTACCCTAAAGGGACTGCATCTGTCTCTGGGTCATGGGAAGGTTGTGGTGTTCTTTCAGGTGAGCAGCGTCCATACAGTGTGATGAGCCCATGAAGCCAGCCCTGCTCACAGAAATGAGCCACATCAGGTCTTGATGTAGGTGACCTCCCTCCTGTTTTCCACCTCGAGCCTGAGGTGGCATAGCAAGGACTGGAAGGGAGTATCCTAAACTGGACACGGGTTACCACACAAGGCCCTAATAAATGCCCTGGTCCCACCATGCGCACCAAAGGAGGTGCTGGTCCTGCAGCCACAGCGTATCCCTGGGGAACGTCTCCAGGAGACACGAACAAATCTAGCCCAGAACATGGACCAAAGGGAACGCTCCAGAAGGATGCAAAGCCCTGTTAGTTGCTAAGAGGGGCAGTGAAACCCACATGTTTTCACTCACTGTATCTACTCTGGGTGTCTCCAGTGAGAGCCACAGGTTTTGCGGCTGGGGCTGCCAGGGCAGCAGCCCATTGCCAGCTGGGGACAAGTGGGGACTCTGTGCTGGAGCTGTGTCTGTTTAACTCTGCAAGACCTACCGGGAGGATGCAGAAGAGGTGGGATTTGCATCCAGCATCAAGTAGGCTGTGGTTCAGGACAAGGAGGTGAGAGGGAACAGTGACATGTGAAAATGCCTGGAGGGGGTTTGATGACAGAAGGCAAATCAGTTCATGCTGTAATAAATGCTCTGGTGGAGGCTGGACAAGGTAATTGGTGTGGTGGGCGATCCCACTGACAAGGAGGGGTGATTGCAGAGGACATACGGGGTATGACTAACAGAACGAATGTCTTAAAAACACACTAGCTAGTGTAAACTTCCCAGCAGGGAGGGAGAAACACTTGGGAGACTTTACAAGCATCTGATTCAAAGTTAAGCTCTAGAAAATCTTCTTTGGAGAAAATCTGTGAAGCAGACAGGGGATGGGTGGACACCCCTGCCCCTCAGGACACTCTTGTTCCTGCTAAGGAGGCCTTCACTGCTCCACATGGTGTGTATGGAAACTGTATGGAGATGTCTGCATGTGCAGATCCATTAGCTGGCTTCTTGCCCAGCAGCTGTTGTTGCTGCTGAGACAAGAGGTAGCACAGCCCCAGGCAGAATGCTCGGGGAGGATGCAGTCGCCCTGGCGGTCCCATGGTGTCCCCTGCTCTGGCCTCATGTCCCTTTGGGACAGCCCCCCATGGCTGGCTACGTGTGCTCCTCCATGACAGGTCTGGACACCCTGACCAGGCAACAGTGCCGGTTGGGCCGTGGCTCTCACAGATGGGTTTCATTGAGGACACGTCTGGCTTGGAGCTTCTTTTAACTTCCTTTTGAGGAAAGGAGTCGTAGGAGAGGAGTAAGCGAGCAGCTGAGCTGGCTCTCCTGAGCAGGGACTGTGGTGCCAAATGAGCTCCTGCTATGGTTTCTGCTGTGGCTTTGGAGGCTGCAGCCCAAGGGGTGGGAAGCAGTGGAGAAACAGCTTCAACCAGTGTGCCAGCGGTTCAGATACATCCAGGATGGGAGAGAGATTGAATCACAAGGGGGAGGCCCTGCTGGTCTCAGGGTAGGAGGGATGTATGGCTCTTTACCAGCACAGGAGCTCCTGCAGCAGCTCCAGCTGAAGGCACCAGGTGCCAGGAGCTTCCTCCCAGAGCAGAAGTCTACGTGAGCCAATGTCCTGTATATTGGGTCACCAGCTACTCCACACAGGGTCACAACTGGCTCCAGGTGGCCTCTGAGAGCTGCTTTGGGCTGCACAAACCAAGGGAATACAGAGCTGTCTTTGAGGTGTGATCACCCTGGATTGCCCCCACAGGGTCAAGTGTCTGTGTGAGAGAAAGGGAGGTGTGCAGGGACCTGTGCTTTCCTGCTACAACCAGCCATAGCTGTGGCTACTGAAATGTTAAAAGGCCCCAAATATGCCTCTCTTCAGGAAGAAATGAATCCCAGAACAGTGGAGTATCTCCCCTTGCCTGCAAGGCTCTGAGGGATCAGAACAAGTGGGAGGCGCAGAGAGGGTGGGACGTGCAGAGTTCAAACCTTCTCATTATGCTCCGAGATACAGAGATGAAAAGGCAACTTCACAAATTAATAAGGCCCCCGCCTGGGCAGAGCCTCTCCCCAGCACGGCCGGGTGGGAGGGGACCGTGCCATAATGAGCAAGCTGCCTCTTCTTCACCAGCCGGTAAGACAGGTTCTGGGATCCTTGCAAACCCGTGGCCCAGCTCCTTAGAGTTCATTACTGTTGTTACATATTCATATAGCATTAGCACCATCAGACCCCTCATGTTGTATCAGGCTGCAAGCTTGGCTTGAGCTCTACAAGTCTTAGAGCACCTTCCATCAAGGGTATGCCAGAACCACATGCACTAAATCGATGGTTTGATGAAGGAGAGGTCTTGTGGGTGCGTAACAGGATAAGGATTTGTCCCATGCCACTGAAACCTGCGTTATCAGAGGAAACTCGATGATAAAGTTATCAAGTACACAATTTAGTGCTTTGTGTCAAGGCAGCTCTTGCCAAGAGCTTCCTGAAAAAGAACAAAAGAGCTGCAGTTTATCTGCCTCCAGCATCTGCTGGGTGCTCAGGCACGGTCAGGCTGCTCTCCACTGCTAATCCATAAGCGGTTTCGATTGCGCATCATGGCCAACTACTGAGCGTCACTTTGTGTTGCCGGGTGGGTGCTTTCAACCAACAGACTAGAGAGGGGCAAGGCGAATCTGGGATGTGGGCTGTGCTCCATCTATCCTGGACAGTCCAGGGAACCACCACCACTCAGGGGTTTAGTCCTGGCCAGAAGCCAGTGCTGATCCATCATCAGTGGGAAGACAGCTATTTCCCAGGGTGATTCCTCCTGTAGCAGATACAAATAACCTTTGGAAATGCTGCTGTTACCACTTGCTGCTGAGAAAGTGCAAGAGGCCAAGCCCACATCCCTACCTTTTAGATGGACAATATAAAGGGAGGCGTGTCCTTCCCTTGAACCCCTCCAGCCCTTGGTTTCCCGTCGGTTAAATGAAGGGAACACCTTTTCTGCTGGAGATGTGAATGGATAAATCCTTAAAGACTGCAAAGCACTCCAGTGCAGAGAAGGAAGTTATATAAAGGTGCTTATATTAAGCACCTTACACAGACACACCAGCTCTAAGCTGGATATAATCTTGTTTACTGAGGTTGGAGCAAAGGACTGAAGTTAAACTAGCTGGGATCTCGACTGAGCTCTGAAACGATTAGCAGTGGGAATGGAGCAAAACTGGGGGACAGTGCTGCACTCTACCTTCTTCTGTTAAATCAGAAAGTTTATGTACCCTGAAGGGCACTTGGTAGATGTACTGAGCTTTCCATGCCCTGAGGATATTCAGGGCATAGGTTTCTTCAGATAATTCTACAGCTCTGGTACCTAAACATTAGCATCTCTAAACGTAAACCCTGAATTTAAAGAAACTGTCACCCTTTTTGTGGAAAGGGCAGAGAGTGTGGAAAGCCCTTTTTTATTTTTTTTTTTTTCTCTAGAAAACAAACAGAGAAGTCCAGCTACTGTCCCGGCCAGTGGATGTATTCTGCAGCTGTTAGAAACCACACGCTGGCACGCTGGCAAGCAGTGACGCTGGCCAGGGCTGCAGGACATTAGAGATGTTGGCACTGAGCACTTGGTTATCCTGTTAGAGGGATTAGGAAAAGACTGGGGCTTAATCCTTTGCAATGGTGCCACAGATCAGTTCTCCTTCCCACTCGGAGTGGCTGATGTGTGTCAGGATGGGAGGCTTGATCCCACAGGGCAGAAAACCTTCCCAGGACCTGTGCTGTGGCCTGAACCACAACCTTGGGCTCTGGGAAAGAGATATGCCTGTGAGGGATGGGGCTGGCTACCTCTGCCAGGGTTTTTTTGGGCCCTTGATGCTGGGGCGAGGGAGGAAAACCATGTTGCAGGGAGGAGGGTTGTTGGAGTGTTTCAGGGAAGGAATCCCTCTGGGGTATAACTGCTGCCTTTCTTTCGAGATAAGCCTGAACCAGTGAACATCTTTGTAGAACAGATAGCTGAAACAATAGGGGCTGCCACCAAAGAATGATCTGTGCAAGAGCTGAGCAGGACTTTGTTGGGAGTGGGAGGGTGTCATTGCTGCCTGATGGTGGGGAAAGAGATCCGGTGGGTGAGTGAGAAGGAGTGGAAAGAAGGAACACAAAACCATGTTATTACCTGAGCCATCACTGCAAACTCATTGGCCATGAGACGTGCCCTGGCCAGTTTTATGGCAGATGGGGGATTTATGCTTGAGCAAGGGGCTGGCTGAGTATTGTTCACGTCCCTTGCTCATGGGAAAATACCTTTGTATAAGCTTGAAAATAAAGGGGGTTGCATCAGAGAAATGTGCAGCCCCATCACCTATTTTCCTCTTTATCGCCCCAGATGCGGGAACCAGGATATCGGCTATCTGCACTGCTCAGAAAGGGTTAAGGCCCAGCAAAGCCTGGCAGATCTCCATGCAAAAGAAACCAAACCCAGTGGTAAATCCTGCTATAACAAGGCCTAAGTAGTCCCTGCAGAAGGGAGTGAAATTATGCCTGACCTTCGACCTACCCAACTCTTTCAAGTAGAGCCATCCCTTGCTAAAACTTGGCGGCTATATGAACCCAGGGTGTGGTGTTCACCCATGGGGGCTGTCTTCATTCCTCACTGCTTCCCTGCCCTTGACAGGTTGCTTTTCCCTCTCCCCTGACTCCCACAGCCAGAGCTCCCCTCTTCCAGCTGCGACAGCACAGGCTCTTCCCAAGCATGGCTTCTCATTGGGATCCCCTACTCCATTGCAGGCCTCCATTCAAAGAGCCACTGGTGCCTCCACAAAGTGCTGTCCCTATGGAGAGCATAGCTCTGCCTGGCCTCTAATGCTCGCCTTTTAATATCCTTTCCCATGCATGTTCGTGGGGACATTGGCAATCGTGCCCCTGGGAACAGAAGGAAAACATTTTTCTTTCTGTTTTTAGAGAGTCTGATGATATTTCTGCAGCTCCCTCAGGGTCTTGCATCCTCTCTGAGACTAATCCAGGCAGCCAGCCCCTCCAGAGGCCGAACAAACACCCTTGTCCTTGTTGCTTGTGTACAGGCCTGGGAATCTTGCCCTGTGCTCTCCTCCTCCTGACCTTGTTTTTCTCTGAACACCACAGCAGTAATTACCCTGAGGTTGAAGGGTTATTCGAAAGCAAGTACTGTGTCTTGTCTGCTCCCTCCTTTCCAGCTGCTGTTGCTCCCTACACCAGATTTAAACTTTTCCTGGAGTTTCCGTTGTCTCCCTATTAATTGGAGGAAGCACCACCTACAAAGTCTGGGGGGTCTGGGTGGGAATACGTGTCCAAGCCCCTGTGCTCCTCATGCCCTGGTGCTCTGGCAACACCATTAACAAAAAAATTGCCAGCACACTGGGGCAACTGGACTTGCCAGTGGGTCTGTCCCTGGGGTATTGCTCCCAGTCTGGGTGCTCTCATGGACACCGCTTGACTGCATCCAACAAAAACATTAGCTGGGCACTGGAGTGGAGATAGAAAAGGTGGTGGAAAGACCGGTCAAAGGACATGGTGCATAACTGGGCTGCCTGGCTTGCTGCTGCCTGAGGTGGCCACATTGCCAAAGCCAGAAATGTAGCAACGCTCAAGAAGAGTCAACATGTAAATATGAGCAGTCAGAGTGTCTGACTAATGCTGAAATGGATGATTTTGCAAGAAGAGATAAAATCAGCTTCATGTTTAGAGGGAGGGCTTGGAGTGGATTTCCAGTGCAGGGTCAAATGATCCAGTGTTCCTGTGCTGTGTAGTTCTCTTTTTGAAAGCATTTGTTTCTGAATATGAATTTATCCTGAATATGCTTTAGCCTGATGGTTTCTGCCTTCCAGGGCAGAGGTCCGCACATGGCACCAGTTCCTCTTGAGAGCGCAGCTGGGCTTTTCCAGCCCTTGGTGGCCAGGCACAGGTCAGAGGAGCTTGTTTGTGGCTGAACCAACAGACCTGTGGTGTGGTGCTTTGGGCAGAGAGCTGTTCTCCCTGTACAGTCCCTTTCCTGAGCACACTTAACCTGGCTACAAGCTGTTTTCCTTGATGCTGGTTAGCAGGAGCTTGAGAAAACCTCACGCCGCTGGCATGCTGTGTGCCAAGGATGGCACAGGTATGCTCATGCATGCCCAGTCCCAGCAGAGGGGAAGCCCTCTCCAGCTTTCACCCCACCCAGGGAGAGAAAAGTGGGGTTTGTGCTGCAAAGCGTCTCTTCCTCCTGCCAAGTGCTGGCAGCCCCCAGCACATCCCAGTCCAGCTCTGCACCCCTATGCCTGCCAGCCAGGGCTGGAAGCCATGGGCACTTCTAAGCTCAGGAAGTCCCCCTCAGCCAAGGGGACCGTTCTGGCCAAGGTCTGGTGTGGGGGGAACAAGCGGACCCCCCGCAGCCAGAACATCATCAGTGTGCTGTGGTGGCTCTCGCTTCCAGGTCGCTAATTAAACAACTTTGGCCATGAGGCCAATCTCCCAACACTGCCGCTCTCTCTCCCGCCGCCTGCCTGCACCCTGCACTCGGGGCTGGCTGGGGTGCTCACCTTGCTGCCTGCAACCTCCTGCTACCGGCACCCGCCGCCTTCATCCGCCGCCTCCCCAGCCCGCTCCCCGGCGGGGGCTTTCCTTAGGGGGGGACCCGCAGGTCACCCCCTGCCCGGCGCGGCGAGGCCGGTCCCCGCCCCGGGGGCGGGCGGGTGGAGCACGTGGGGTCGCTTCGGGCCGGGCTTGAATCAATCCCCGCCCCCAGCCCCGCGGTGGAGCGGCTCGGCTCGGCTCGGCTCGGCTCCGCTCGGCCCGGCCCGACCCGGCAGGAGGAGGCGGCGCTACAATGTAACCAGGCGCCCGCCCCGCCCCCTTCTGCTCAGGCCCCGCCCCCTTCCACCGAGACCACGCCCCCGCCAC
>JAAGNO010013847.1:0-17746 GCA_033439905.1 Ceryle rudis | reverse complement strand
GAAAGCGCCCGGTTCCCACGGCCGCACCCCGGCCTTTTGAGTGGCACCGCGCTTGCCCAGGTGGTACCCGGGGCTCCCCGGGCAGCAACTGCGCTGCCGGGGACACTCCTCCCTCCTCGGGGGATTCCTCCCCAGTGCCCTTTCCTGTCCCTGGGCCCCTCAGCACCGAGGCGCGCCGGCCCGCCTCCGGCAAACCCGGGCAGTCACCCCGCGGCTGCAGGCGGCTCGGCGGCCGCCAGGGGTCTCCCTCGGCCGCCGCGGCGCCGCTGAGCGGCTCGCCGCGGGAGCCCAGGCGAGGGGCGGTGGCAGCAGGGCCCGGACCGGACCGGCTGGGGGCGCTCAGCAACGAAACGTTGCGCTCGGGAAGAGAGCGCTGCCGGGCTCCCAGCGCGCAGCGATTGGAAACACAGCGACGGGCCGTGAGAACAGCCATGGCCTGGTGTTCTTGGCGTGTTTGCCATTGCCAGCAGGCTTCCCGTTACTGCAGAGGCCACGAAGTTGTAGTAAATCTGTAATAGATCTTTCTAGTGTCAGTGACAGAAAATACCTACGGTTTTCGGGACCTGCTCAGGCATTGCAAACATAGAAATGGGAAGGTGACGTTTTCAACAGGTCTCTCTGAACGGGCCAGTGGTTGCCACTTCCCTCTGCTGAGGTGCTTGAACGAAGACCTTAAAAAGCACCTGCTCAGACCGGGGATAACTTCTTGGGGAAGACCTGAAAACATGAAGAGCATTAAGGAAGAACTTTCAAACTCAGAGGCCTGTTTCATCTTTTATCGGTTTATCCTGAGGCCTTGTTATGACCACTCTTCTTTCAAGAGGAGACCTAAATGAGTCAGTCAGGGTTTATTTATAGGTGCTGAATCAGTTCACTAGATTTCATTCGCTCCCCATTCACTTCAGTGAGCTGACTCGCTTGCTGTTGGTAGCTGAGGATCCTCCTGCTGAGGACTTTCATGTGAAGCTGAATGTAGTTCATACCAGCCCCAAAATACTCCTTGAGGTCCCTCAAGGAGCTCTCTTTTAAAGTCATTCACTTACCACGTCCGTGTCAAGAAAGAAGTGCAACCCAAGAGCTCCTTTGGATCAAAGCCCCAAAGGATCAAACACCAGTCTGAACAGAACTTGCCAGGCAAGCATCTGCAAGAAGCACTTCTAAGAAAACATTCCTTCCACTACACGATAGGTTGTTTGATTAGTTTGTTTCAGGTTGGGGATTATTTTTTGTTTGTCTGTTTGGTTTTGTTTTTCTGTTTCTTTGTTTAGTTTTTGGTTGGTTGGTTTGGGTTTTTTTGTTTGGTTGGATGGGGCGGGTTGTGGGTTTTTAGTTTATTGGTTGGTTGGTTTTTGTTGTTTTTTAAAAAAACCAAAACACTACATCTAAAATTCTATTAAAAATAATATCAATAAATTCTGTGTTTGTTGTTATTGCTTTACAGGTAGCAAACTATTCTTCTCTGATCTAGTTACTTAAGCTTGCTCCAGGACACAAAGTCAGTTGATGCATAAAAAGAACTAGAATCCATGCAACACCTGTTGAAAAATGAGTAAGACAATTGTTGTTATCACCTACAAATCTACCCATATGATTTCAGTACTCTGGAAGAGGTCTTCTGAAGAAAATGCCTCGGTGTTCCTTTCAGAAAAAAAAACCTAGAGCATTACTGGCAGTTAATGAATTAGCCGTGACCTTTTGCTGAGGAGCAAAGGGTGAATGTGAATTTCAAAATTTTGTGTCACCTTGTGGACAAGCACTGTTTTCCAAAGTCAGTTGTGTGGTGAAGAAGATATTAAGATGAAATGAACAGTGCAGAACTTGAAAAGCAAACCCATAATTATTAATAGTTTTTTTAATTGGCAGGCAATTGATTTTGAAATTGTCCTTTCTCCCTCGTGTGTGATGCAGTTTGTCTCACAGTGATAAATTAGCAGCAGCACTGTGGTGTGACTTTTTCTGCTGGAAGGTTCTCATTACCACAGGGGTTTTGCTGGTTCATCAGTGAATTGTGGGCAGCATTTCGATTGCTAAAGTGTGGCCCAGAAACTAGAGAAAGGATAGAAAACAAGAGTCTGTAAAAACCTCTTATTGAATTCTGAGATTGATTGGGTTCTCAAATAATACTAACCTTTTTAGCCATACTGTTACTATTTCTTATGTATCCCAGATGAAGTGACAGTACATTCATCCCCTCTGCCCCTCTGTTTAAATCTCAGTATTCTTGTTAATCTGGCAGGGAAATAAGAACAGTAACGTGTAATGTGTCGAATGTGGTTTTTTTCTCAATTGAAGAGAACAGTTCCCCTAATCCCAGTAGCACTGGGCTGCAATCTAAGGTTTTGATCCAGCTTTCATTATTTGTCAGCATCTCCCAGGAATAATTACACTAGCAAGCTGTAAGAAGATCAAAGTAAGGATCTTCTTGGACAGATGATTTTTAGTTTCTAGTCAAAACATAAATCCAATTTTTAGTTGCTATTTGACATTTGTTTTCTCTAGTTGTTACTTAATCAGAGTTCTAATTAGAACTGGTTGTGATTTTGTTTGTAAACAGTTCCAAAAGACTAAAGCTTTTGTGAAGCACATTGCTTTGTTGCCATTTCCAATGGGGTAGGTTCTGAATCTCAGAACAGGAACTCCAGTCAGACAGGCTAAAATGAGTGAGAAAACTTGGAATTGTGGGTCTGAAAATGCATATTTGCAGGCAATTTCATATGTAATTTTACAAGATTATGCTTTGGTAGAATGAAAATAAACATTTGATCTTCAAAGTCTTCAAAACCTCATGAAATAGGATTTTGTTCTTCAGATGATTCTAGTTCTGACAATACTCCTTCTGCTTTGTTCAACATTGCTGAACACTTTGTTCCACTCTGCTCATTTTGCAAATACTTTGACACCGCACTTAGTGTTCCTGAACAGTGTGGATTGTGTGCAGCACACAGCACATCACCTTCAAGAGCATGTGATCTAATGAAACTTATGACAGTCTTTTTGCCATTCCTGGAATTTTCTCTTCAGTTTTACCAGATTCAGCGTACACACATCATTATTGGTTTTTACCCGTGTTCAGCTTTGTATTATTACCAGTGAATGAAGCACATGAACTGAGCTCATACTAGAGTTTAAGAATAAATGTTGTATTAAAATTCCAAGCATCTCAGAGGGTAAAAAAGACGTTTTAAGAGTAAAATTACCTTGCAGAGTTAGTGTAATATAAAACAGCTGAAAGATTGCAAGGAAACAAATTTGGTTTCATATTCACAAGCAATAGTTCAAGTAATAACAGCCTTAAATTTCAGCAGGGAAATTTTTAGTTAGACTTCAGGGAAAATAAATTAATCATGTGATTAGTTAAGCAGTAGAAGAGGAGACTTGGGGATGCTCCATCATTTCAATATTTTACAATGTGAATGGACAAGCATCTCTCATGAATGGCTTTAGTAAATCTGATTCTCCTGTCAGGCAGAGATGGATTTGATTGCTTCTCAACATTCCCCTTTTGTTGTCTGTGCATCATTTTCAACTGAAGATGTTCACTGTCTAGATTTGCCTAACCTCTGACTGGTTCATAGACAGGTCTCTATAAAGAATGCTTTGTCCTCAGTTCTTACGTGCTGCTTGTAGATATTGAGCTCTGTTTCCTTCTAGAGGAGCACAAGGTGATGTCCTCATGGTAACATGACCCCAAGGAAGGCAATTTATCACTGTATAGTCTCTCCACATGTAGTTTCACATAGTCAGATACTGTCTGCTGGGTTTGGGTTAACAAGAACATGGACTGTTGGGAATATCTGGAACAAAGGAGTGAATTTATCAGCAAGCTAACCAGGAGAAGAAAGTATTTTGTCTACTAATATTACCTAACCACCCTAAAGATTCAGGAACTGTCACACCATGATGCCTTTGATGGAAGCTGAAGATAATGTTTTGTCTTAATCTTTTAAGTGTTTCTCCTTGCTTACTGACATCTTCCTAGTATTGTCCAGATTTATTCAGCAGAAAATTTCCTGAAGCCAAGTTGTCATTTCAGTAATGATAGTGGTTGCAGCTGTTGAGAAAGATGAGTGTCAGTGGGATGTTGTTAAATCTGTCTGAACCCTTTGTGAATCAGTTTTACTTACAGTGGACTCAAAGAAATATTGAAAAGCAAATTACTTTGGATAGATACCTCTATAGCCTGTAAATAAGACAAAAAAGATAGAAGTACTACTGCTGAGGACAACAGCTGTGACTACTGAAAGATGAAGCTACTACTGTCAGATAACCTTCCTCCTGTTCGTTGTCATAATGCCTGACATTGCAAAGTCTCCTAAGATGTGCAGCCATAGAAGAGCAGAGATCGTACCAGTGTCTCCAGGAGACATTGTAGCATCCATATACAACACAGTGGTTGTATCATACGCAGCTGGAGCTTGGTGTTTACTAGTTAGCTGTTTATTCAAGATGAGCATTATGGAGCTCTGGAATGAGATGAAATTAACTTCAAAGTCAAGTTTGTTGAAGATTTTAAGAGTCACATATTGGTTTGGTTTGGTTTATTTCACTGTTAGTAGTTTAGA
Source organism: Ceryle rudis (assembly GCA_033439905.1). Lineage (NCBI taxonomy): Eukaryota > Metazoa > Chordata > Aves > Coraciiformes > Cerylidae > Ceryle > Ceryle rudis. Next base: position 13,184 of record JAAGNO010013847.1, on the reverse strand, counting down.
TGGAAATTTTCCCCTGAAGGAGCTGCTACTTGCTTCTGTTCAGGGGAGTATTCCAGAAAGTGTTGGTGCAGTGGTTGCAGCACTTTGCTGTCAAAACAGCCCTCTCAACCCTTGCTCTGGTCTCATGTGGAAGCAGGTCTAACTATAAATGGATGTTGATACCTTAAGCCGAGAAGCCATAAGCAGCCATATGCAGGGCTGCCCCATGTCTCCCTTGTACCCAAGTGGCTCCAACAACAGATGTGTTTCCGTAGTGCTAACAGGATGAGCCTAAGGAGTTCCTTGGACCTTGCACTTTTATTAGTCACTGATCTTAATAATGGATCACTGCAAGTGAAGAAGCAATTAAATATGAAACAGATAATTCAGGGCTTCGGTCCTATATGATACTGAGCACACCAGCACATTGCACATTATAACCAGCTGGTACTAAGTCTATGACTGTTGGGGGCACTCAGCACCTTGCAGGATCAAACTGTGGAGTGAAAAAATAAAAAACCCACAAAACCAACACTTAAGAAGTGGTTGTATTATGAGTACTCATTGAATCACTAGATTAAGAGTAATTGAGGACAAGCTCAGAGAGAGGAAGCTTTCATTTCTTTGGGGACTGTTACTATAGCACAAATTCTATTTCCAGCCTCCTGTCAGAAAAAAAAAAAAAAAAATCTCTTGACTGTTGGTGCCAGTTTCTAGTGGACCAGAGACTGCTCAGATAGCTGCAGTTGCCACAAGGGATGTGACAAATCCATGTGTTTGAGATGCACTGAGGGCCAAATACTAGAGTTGTGTCTCCCTGGCTAAAAATTATGGATGTGTGTCAATATGAGACAGGAGCTTGAAAGCAGTTGCAGTAGCTACAAGATGAGTGGGAGACATGAGAACTTAAAACTGTCACTAAAAAGCAGCTGACATCTCAGAGAACAGAGAAACAACACGGTGTCATGTTTTTAGTCTTAATGATACTTTTTCTTTCATCATTTAACAGCATTTACAGAAAGATATTTGGGTTGAGCTTTCAAGGTTTCTTTCCTAACCACTTATTCTACACTTCCTTTTATTATTCTGTTAGCTGTATTAAAGTCATCTTTGTGACAAGTACCTCTGATGTCCAGAGGAGATAATTACAACTGCAGCTGAGAATTAACAACAGGAGTAATAAACTCTTAAGACCAAACTTCACAGTTTTCATGTGAATGACTTGACAGTAACACAACAGGAAAAAGAAAAAATCAAGAAATAGAAAGAAAGTGACTTAAAAAATACGTGTAAAGCAAAGCACTCCTCATATCAGGAATGGAATTGCTGCGCAAATACAAGTGATACCAAACAAGTTTCCTGGACCTAGTCCTTCATTCTGTTGTAGATAATAAAGTAGTCATCACAGAAAGAACTGTCATTCATGCTGAAAAGGAGACTGCAATGCAAGTTGTCAACTTCGGTGATTTTTTGGTAAAATTCTCCAGAAGAGATAATAAAGCATTGGATGAGAAAGAGAACTCAAAGTAAAAGTGAAGGTGTTGGACACGTTCCATAGTATCAGCTGCCATTGCACTGTTGTAAGTAACTGATTTATGTATTGATAATGGAGGTGGCTTCTTAATGTATGGACCAGTAGAAGATCCTGAATACTAAAATTACATGGCTACCTACCAGTCTCTTGTGTGATCACACTTTTGGGTGTCAGTCTCCACAACTATGTAAAGTCAGAGCGAGGAGGCATTGGCTCATACTTTCACCCTCTGAGGTACTGCTCCATTTTAAAAACATGAAGACTCAGATCAGATTTCACCGGGCCCTTCTGCCGGTAGTGGCCAACAGCAACTATAGGGAAGAGTACAAGAACATATAGTATTTTCCCCACATCACTTTACCCAGAAGCTGCCAGCAAATACCGGGTGCAGAGTACTAGCATTGTTATGAGATGGGTATGACCAGACTGAGTTCTCTAAACCCATTTCCCATGTAAGACAATATGAAAGCCACTTTCAATCAACAGATATTTGGGCTGAATACAGCATGTTATGAAAGGGTTTGTTTTTATTCTCATTCGTTTTTTCACAAAAGAAGTAGTAAGTCAATGTATTTAGATGCACAGAAAGAAAACCCACCAAACTCTGTGGCATAATTTGATTTATTTATAAGTTATGAAATTTGAAGTTATCCTTAAATATAAATAGTATAGAAGCAAACAACAAAACTTGTTCCAAACAAGCAGTAGAATGACTAAGTGAACAAGGTTATGCTGGAATCATGTGAACAGAAATCACTATTTTCTGTGATCATTCACTTACATTTAAAGTAAACCTAAGCCCTTAGCCCTGCAATTTACCGTGCAGAGAATCTGGAACATTTGCTCAAAATTGTTGACAATCCATTATTTATTGTAAATCATATGGGCTTAGTTTATAAAATCTATATTTGCATAAACCAGGATAAAATATTATTTTCTAATATTTTCATTCATCTGGTTTTCCAGTGCTCCTGGGATGGTATCAGAATGTTTAAGTAACCTGTGTGCCATATGTGAAAATATCCAAGTACATGAATACACTGAATTTCATTCCAAAGAAGATCTATTCTCCAGGGGCTTTAAGCTCAGCATTAGTAAAGAGGTAATCATGAAGATCAGGAGACTGTGTGAAGAGGTAGCTCCCCTTTTCCTTAATTCCTGATTGATTTAGATGCTTTAATATCATGTTGTGCATTTTCTTAAGCTCTTCTATGTTCTTCTTTTCAGATATTAGTTTGCTTGATATTTGGTCCAACTTGTTTCTAGTTTGAACTTGAAAAGAAAAATGTACCACATTAAATTGGCAGCATTTAATTCAAGAGCATCACTACTCTGCATTCCCATGGGATTTTGTAGGGATTTATGATGAGTAAAAATATTGAACAAGAAAACAGCTGTGGAACCTAATGATAAGAAGTTATGCATCTGGTGGAGTTACCTGCTCACCACATTCTTTAATTGCTTATTTTCTGGTTTATTCAGTTTGGTGTAGTGTTGCAAAATCAAATATGGCTCAGACAAATTTTGCACTCTTCAGAAGCACATCCATTCCATTACTGTCCACAGGAAAATGTTGTGTTCAGGGATTATTTCTGGGCAGTATGCACCTGTATTTTTCCAAAAGTATAATTACTGAAACACGTGGCAGACTACAGCCACATCACTGGATTTCCTAAAGCATTTAGATTAAAGGAAAATTCCTGCAAATATTGGCATTTGGAGGCTAGTTTCCTCTGGAACCGCAATATGCAGTATCCATCATGTACACTTTTGGAGCTATTTTTATTTTGGCCTTCTGAAATTAATAAATTTTACCCATGGGTTTTGAAGCTTAAGTCTAATAATGTCAATGATAATTTAATCTCTGCCTGTGGATGCAAATAAAATCTGAGTTTATGTTTGTAACATAATCTGAGACACAGCTGGAAATCAGTTTCAAGAACTACAGGCCACATCCAACCTGATCCCAAGCAAACTCCTTTAATCCCTATAAGTAGCCTTTTCACTATTTAACATTTTTCCACTAGTGGGGCACATTTCTCATTTTTCTATACCAAAGTCTCTACTTTTAACAGCTCCCCATTAAATAAACCTGGTTTTCAAGTACATGGTATTTTAATTAGGGTTTTACAATCGCACCACTTAAAATTTCCTTTGTGCTCTTTACTAGTCTGGTATTCTGTTCTTGTAGTGCTTGTGAGCAAATTCAGTCAAGTGTTAGGCTTTCCACTTCAAAGAGGAAAATGGGGATTTTTACTATGCTTCAGCAAATTCCCTACTATATGATAAAAGAAATCTTGATTTCACATGGATTCCAATTCACTCAAAATGGACTTAGAAGTTAAAACAATGTGCCTCATATTCTGTTCAATACCATTAGCCCAGAAAACCCCAAGATGGAAAGGGCTCCATAAACCAAGTTCACCTGTAGCTGGCCAGGTGCTTTGGAAAGCCAGCCTGAGCAGTTCAGGTGAAGCAGAACAGTAATTACATCTACAAACTCAATGCTATGTGCCAATATCTTATCTAATTATTTTATTTCTTATGTTTGAGATTTTCTTAGTTCCAAACCAATTTCCAGTCCATACTTAGCTGGCAACCTTCAGGTGTTTCTTCAGTTAGTCTGATTTAAGTTTTAGCCCGGGTGTAATTCCGGTTTCAGATTGAGATTTATCTGGAAAGCAATGGAAGGTGTGTTGTCAAAGTATCTTCACTGCTATTCAGTCATCTTTGAAATTTAATTTAATTTCCAGTCAGCATTTTTAGCAACACAGTATAACCCAGCTGAGCTACATTCTTCACAGCTGTTTAAGCTCACAAAACTTTTGCACTAAGAACAGAATTGTGCCTTTTAACTCAGAGATTGGATACCTGTGCTTTTGAACCCGGGACCAAGACCCACTGTCCATAACTAGCCCAAGCCTTTGACCATGAAAAAACAGCAGTAGCATGTTATAAGGTAGCATGATGCATTTCAGCAAAGTTGTTCTTCCAACATTTTTAAACCACTCTCTGGTTTACTTACTTATTAAGAATATTACAAATGAAACAAGTGCCAAACTGACGATCAAAGTGAGAATAAAGGTCACGAAGAAAAAGCACTGGTTTCTTATGTTGCTCTCTGCTGCATTTTCTCCAGCACCATCAGTGTTCTCTTCCTCATCTGTTATGAGATGACAAATCATTTGGTGATAAAGTTTGTTCAGGTTGGTTAAGATAAACATGACAAAATGCTTCTGACTTCATGAAAAGATGCAGAATATGTCATAATTTTGGCCAATGGATTTTATTTCCTGTGATATTTCATGATAAGGGAAGAAACCAACTTTGTGAGCTCAGCTTGAATTTGGAAGTATAAAAACTAATAGATTTGTTATAGCTGTTGGAACGTACTCAACAAGAGTTTTTCTGTTGTTGAAATACACTGTTTTGTTGAAGTTGACCTGTTTTACAGCTCACTTTTACACATACAAAGATGACAATGAAGTTTTCATCCAAAGGCTTTCTAAGGGACTAATTAAACTCAAACTTTTCAAAAGATAAGAGAAAAAATAATATCTAAAACCTAGGTACAGATTCATCCTACACATTCATCCTCTAGATTTGCTTGTCATTCTGTTTGCTGATAGAAGAGTCCCTGGGATGATTGATTTCCGAAATTAAGCACTTCAGTTAAGTTCTTGATATTATATAAGATGAATGTAGGCCTTGGCTTTTTATCTTTACACAAATGTTTTCAATATTATTCTTCTTCTTTAGGTTTTGTTGGTTTTGTTCCAATAAAAAACTGAGCTATGAATTCTCCAAAATTGTCAAAAATGGAATAAGCTCTCACATGGGCTACATATGTTGTCCTTCAAGCACATGAAGAACAAGGGGAAAAAGGACAAGTAGTTGCTGTGCTGCCCTCAAGTCAGTGCAGCCAGACAGTTTATTGCCTTTTCAAGAAAGTGTTGCTTATAGGGAATAGAACTGAGCCCAGTTCTATTCAACATCTTTATTGGTGACCTAGATGAGGGGATCGTGTCTATCGTTAGTAAATTTGTGAATGACACCAAGTTGGGGAGCAGTGTCGATACTCTGGAGGGTAAGAAGAACCTGCAGAGGGACCTGAACAGGCTGGGTCAATGGGCTGCAGTCAATGGTATGAGATTCAACAAGGCAAAGTGCAGGATCCTACACTTTGGCCACAGTAACCCCCTGCAGCTCTACAGACTGGGGCACGAGTGGCTGGAGAGCAGCCTGGCAGAGAGGGACCTGGGAGTACTGGCTGATTACCAGCTGAACATGCGTCAGCAGTGTGCCCAGGTGGCCTGGAAGGCCAATGGCATCTTGGCTTGTATCAGGAATAGTGTGGCCAGCAGGTCTAGGGATGTAATTCTCCCCCTGTGCTCAGCACTGGTGAGGCCTCACCTCGAGTACTGGGTGCAGTTGTGGGCCCCTCACTTCAAGAAGGATATTGAGGTGCTGGAGTGACTCCAGAGGAGAGCGATGAGGCTGGTGAAGGGTCTGGAGGGAAAGTCTTATGAGGAGAGGCCGAGGGAGCTGGGGTTGTTCAGCTTGGAGAAGAGGAGACTCAGAGGGGGGACCTTATCACTCTCTACAGCTACCTGAAAGGAAGTTGTAGTCAGGTGAGGGTCGGGCTCTTCTCCCAGGCAACTAGTGACAGGATGAGAGGGCATGGCCTGAAGCTGCGCCAGGGGAGGTTTAGGTTGGATCTTAGGAAGCACTTCTTCACAGAAGGGGTGCTTAGACACTGGAATGGACTGCCCAGGCAGGTGGTGCAGTCATCATCCCTGGAGGTGTTTAAGGGAAGGTTGTATGCTGCACTTGGTGGCATGATTTAGCAGATGTCATGGTGTTAGGTCATAGGCTGGACTCGATGATCTCAAAGGTCTTTTCCAGCCTCAATAATTCTGTGGTTCTGTGAAAGTCAGTAGTTTCTCTCATAGAAACAGTTGCAATCAAATGAGAGGTGGCAATAAGCCCTAAAGATAACACCATGAGGAAATTCATGTGAATTTAAAAAAAGAAAAATCATACTTGACCAGATTTGTTTAATCTCAGGTTTGCCTACTGCTTTACTTAGTATGATTTGGTTTTATTTTATGTTTTGGGGGGAGCAGGGAGCTAATGTAAATTCATTTTGGCATCACATACTAAAATTACATGCAAATTACTGTAATTTCTTCTTCAGTAATTGCTGTCTTGCCATTCTGAAAGGGAGAGTAGCATGTGCATCTGTGGAAATATATTTCTAGATTGTGTTCTTGCTTTAGCTGGTAGAAATTGCTGAGGTCTTTGCAACTGAGCCTGTAGTGATAAAGGTGAGGGGAGGCTGCATAGGCCACTACAACACATTAATAATGAACCAGCCTGGGCCTGAGCAATTCACTGAGCTAGCAGGAGATCTCTGGGAATATCTCTGCTTTTCTTTATTGCATTTAACACACTCCCACCTCCGGGTAAGCTGAAACCTCTTAATATCTGGTAGTTAGGGGTTTATTTTTATTCCCTTAGCATTCATAATTAATGCATCATATACTAATTGTCTGCACCAATATTGCTTTCTAATCAGAATAATAAGGATGGGGACTGCCCATTATTGCTCTCTTAAGCATACTAAACTATCAGCTGAAGGTCTCAGAAGTGGTCTGTGCTTGCTCTACCTAATGAATGCTTCTTACTATTTCAGTGGGCTGAACATGCCAGACTGCAGGGTTGTGAGGAGTCAGTGAACACACATTCTTGCCAAACTGCAAACAGTGGCACCATTTTATCATCTAAAACATGAATTACTGCATATATCAAGAGGTATATACATTTTAAAGAGACTTTAACATGATTGCTACTGTGTTTGATTATGCCAGGTCATGTTAAGCTACTGACCAACAGGATTGCTGTGTACTGCAACAATCTTGAAATGCCATTTTTAAATCAAATTGCACATCTGCTATACTGCGATAGATCATTCACAGGATTTTAGTATTTATCAGAAATCGAAAAATATTTCATAAATCTCACTGATTTTCTGTCAGAAGAACCAGAATTTTATGCTGCTAAATCAGTCAGCTAAGGACTGTAAAGATTTCATTTAACTGATAGGATAACATATCTACAGAAACTACAATGTAAAGAAAAAAATGTAAAACATGTATGTTAGAAAGAATAATTCTAGAAGGAGCCAAAGAGCTTTACAAATTAATGCATAAAATACATATTAGGCTACCTCTATTTACTGCTGAAAGGTAGGGAGGAACATGCATGTGATTATTCCATAGAACCATATATGATTCCACAGAACCATTTGTATTTACCTGGAAAGCAAACCATACAAAAGAAAGCAAGACAGTCACACTGCAAGGAGTTTCTTCGACGTTAAAATATATGTATCCCATTGTCTCCTTTTGTACTTGTAGAAGTGACAATATCAAGATAATTTAACATAAAAAAATCAGTGCTTATGTTTAACTTTGTGTTAAATACAGAAAATAACACCACTCTATTTAGTTGCATTAGAAAACATTAGAGGACTCAGAAACAGAAGTCATGGAAAGGTATTAAGTCCTGTGCATGATTAAGTTATGCCTGTTTGAAACTCATTTAAACATAGCTGTTGTTCTATAGCTCCACTTCAGTCAAATTTGCCATTATAGTAAGGGAAATAAGAGCAGATTCAACTATCGCTATGCAGAACGCTGCTGAAGAACTCCAGGTTTTCATGTCACAAAGAACTCAAATATATTATAGCTATCACTGGGTGAAAATATTCTTGTTGCCATGAGAAATCAAAGATAAAAGCCCTGTAAAACCGGTAAATGTGTGAGAGCCCATATCTGAAACCGTAAGTAAAGAGCATCTGTGAATTAGAATACTTAGAAGTCTCATGGGATATTTCGGATAACTGGTTTGAGTCCTTAGGAGACGTGTCTTAAAAAGAACAGAAATTCTCTGACGTTTCTATTGCCACCTGTGAATTTTAGTGCTTCTGAAGAAGTACAGTGGTATTTATGTAGTAGGTGTATAGTGAGCATTACTAGAGTCATTATCCTGCAAGGGATCACCTCATGAACCCCAGTGGAAATGGAAGATAAGCTCAGGCTTGACGGTGAATCCCTAGCCAAATGCAAGGATTTTCAAGAACCTAATAACTGCAATACTCAGCAAGAGCTGCTAAACCATTAATCTGAACTGTCTAAATTATGCCATTTTCAATCTTTTTCTTGTATTTTCCAGTACAGAGCTTGACATACAGATAATGGCCTATTGGACTGTTGACATCAGTGATACGCAATGTGGTCAGCCTTTTCAAATGTCATACATAACCCTTTTTTGATGGCCTATTGTAGGTATAGAAAACCACAGAGCATCACCTATCATACATACCTAGTGCATGTTCAGACCCATCCGGACAAACATTTAGTTTGTTCAGGTTGTTTAAGGAATCAACTACATAAAGTTTTCCTTCTTCATGAGTATCAGGCAGATTAATTTCCAAGGAAGGCCTCTCCATTGTATCTACAATAAATAAAAATTTAAAAGGTAAATTAAAACATGGATATGGGAAATAACTGGTAACAGTTGATGCCCTGTTCAAAGGAAATGCTGAGCAGCCTTAACAACCATTAAAATAAAGGGATTTGAAGCACCAGCACACTTACTGGGTCTCATACTAAGCAAGTACTCAGTACATAGCACTTCTTTATTCTTGGAGATCTTTGATGAGTATGAGGCTTCATTTCTACATTGTGTTTATGCCCACATATTTATTATACATAATATACATGTGTAGAGAAAGAAAGAAATCTATTTGACTGGCTCCATCATTGATTAGAACATTAGCTATTTAGTTGTATAACCCTTTTGGTTTGTTGAGTACTTGGGAAGATGCAGGGTGATATTCTGACCAGTGAAAGGCAAACCTTCACTAACACTGCAAGAAAGGGTATCACTCAAGTTCTCTGCTTCAGCATCAAATAATTCAGAGATAAAAGAGGGAAAGCAGGTATGGATGTAGGAGATAAGCAGCAAGAATTTAGGTCTGCTTATACACCTTAGAAGAGCACCATGAAGTTGCTATTTGTGAAAAATGGAGCAAAAAATACTCTGCCATCTATGTGGAGTAGAACCACAATAGAAAAGTCTTTTCTTCAGACTATTACTCCTTGTTTTAAAAAAAGCACCAGATGGGGCCCAATCAACAAAACCATGTTCTCTACAGAGTCTGGGTGCATGAACTCATTGAATGATTATTTATATAAATACAGTTATGAAGGAAGATTATATATAGAAAGGAAGCAATACCTAAGCAGGCTGCTTTATGAATTACATATTATTCTTTAACAGTCTTTTTGTTTTCTTTCTTTTACCTTGATTCCAAAAATGTCTTCTAGAAACAAACTTCAGTTTTAGCCATAAGGACATGCAGATACTCTCATTAGGCATCTTAGACTACCCTGGTCACTGAAAACTCCCTCTGTAGTTATCAAAGAAAAATATGTACCTCCAGGTAATAATATTTCTCTTATTCTAAGATAGGCCTCTTTGATCTTACAGTCACAGTCTAAAGGTACATTTCCCTTGCTAGTGAAGGGAAGGAGCTCACAGAGAATGATCTAGACTTGGAATCAAATACATTTTACTCATTTAGTATTTCATCAAAGCTCTCAAGTTCAGTTTTACCTGCCAACCATAATTCAGCACTTCATGGGATGCAAACAACCTGCTGATGGAGGCTGTTGAGGGCAATTTACAAATCCTGGATTGAACTGCCCTCTTGACATCTCTCTCTCTCTCTCTCTCTCCCTCTCCAAGCAATAGAGAACACAGTGTGGCCAGATTCCTAACCTAGCACTTAAATTAGAAAAGTAAAGCTTGAGGAATACAGGCCTGTTTACAGAGAAGACCCATTCTTTCACTCATCAAACCAGATGCAGAAGATTGTCATAATTCTCCCAAATTTGAGCACACAGCCAAGAGTGCCACACAAGCCACAGAGACACAAGGTCTTAAGTGCTTCCATCACCTCTGACAATGGGTCTCATTCTCCTGCTAGTGGGGATTGATGGGCCTATATATATCATCTTTTTAATAGAGTGTAAGAAAAGATCACAACTTTTTTTTTCCCTTTTTTTTTTCCCCTCGTGTTCAGAATTGTTGCTGTAAAATCCAAAGATAAGGTAGAAAAGCTGGCATAGCAGCGGTTACCCTTACCTAGTGTATGATTTTGAGGTGTGCAGCAGTAATTTCAGGACAGATGGCTGTGTCCACTGTCCTTCTCTTAGAATGTTGCGTGGTGCCAGGCAGGACAGTCTGCAAGTCACGTCCTCACCAGTACTGGCTCTGCTATCTCCCCATAAGCACATCCGTGGCCAACTGCAATCGTTACCGAGCCTTGCATTTCAACAACGACATACTACAAGTTACCACCTTGTGCACAGAGGCTTTTGGTTATTTTTAGCTTCCAAGGAGCAGTTGTTTCTCTTGGGTATTTTGATTAGTACCTCCCTGCAACTTCAGGGAAGACTCTTCTTCACAACTTGAGCTGTAATAAATGTGAGTACTTTTGATTCATTAATATTATTAATTATGTGTTTCTGCATTCATTAGTAATTATTTAAAAGCAATTTCCTCACTGTGCATGTAGCCACAATGAAGATAACCGTTATTAATTCAACAAAGTCTCTATTACATTTGTTTTATTCCATTTACAAAGGAGAGAGGATACAGACATCAGTGTCACTGGCCAGAAGTATTGATTATTTTCCCAACAAACTAATCTAAACGTTAGGGTTTTTCAAGTCACTCAATCTTGTACTGCAGCTTTGCTTAAAGACTTTTTTCCCCATGCAACTTCTAAATTTCCTCTTAAGCTGTTGTGTTAAAATCAGAACTTGGAATGAGAACACACTGAAAATTCTTCACATTAAAAAAAAAAAATCAAGTCTAAAAGGAATTAAAAACCAGGAGAATGAAACACTACTTACAACATAACTGCGTTCAGGTAATGTGCCAGTATGGAAGAAATTAGCCAGTGAAAATTGCTTGAAGAAAACTTGTTCTGCTGTTCCTCTCTCTACTTTTACACCCATAGGAGCCTGTCAGCTCCTGCAGGACCCATGGAGGCAGCTATGAAACAGACTGTCCCTTTCAAACTATATTTAGAGCTCATCTTGGCCAAGTATACCAGCTTCATAATATTATCTCTTTAAAAAGAAATTGGCACAAATACAGATTTTTATTATTATTATCAGTATGATAATATCCTATCATGGAGGTTTGTTATTAATGATCAGTATTTCACTAATATTTTGGTTTTATGATGCCTTTTTAAAACTCATTCGGTATGCAGAAAAGACCTATCTATGACACTGGAGCAATGAGTAACCAGTTTGCTATGCTGAAGAGTCCTATCCACAGTACTGCAGTCAGGAATACTTTAAAGGCATAGACTAGAAAAAAACAGGGTATTTTCCTCCTCCCACACACCTTACAAATTCAAGTGGGACAGTATTACATGATGGGCTAATTTATACAGCATCCATAGTTGTTTAAATTCTGCTGAACAGTTTGTGCCTACTGGTAATTGTTCCTTCCCAGACAGTTCTCTTGATCACAAGTTTTTTTTCTTGCTGAAGTTGCAGAATCTCATGTTACAGCACACTGCCATGACAGGCACCTGATGCTCACATGAAGGGACCGCAGCTCGAAACAACAAATCCTTTCTGAAGCCATTCTATACAACTAAAATTCTGAACACCTTTAAACTGACTATATTTTCTTTTTGGGAAACAACAGAGAGGATACTTCTCAGATGATCTCTGAGGTCCCTTCCACCCTAAGCCATTCTATGATTCTGTGATTCTATTATCTTCTGACTCGTAGTTCCTACCCCAAGCTGAGAAGCTGTGCCACTACCCAGTCTCAGGAGGAAGCTCAGACATAACAAGCTTGCTCTCTTTCTGCAGGGGTCTCCTAAAAGTCCTTCCTCCAAACAAGGATATGCAAGCCAGAGAAAAAAAAAAATCTCACCTCCATCACCAAAAGATTTCTGACACCACCCTAAATGGAAGACAAGGACCAAGGCCCCCCCAGTTCCAAGCTTGAAAAGGTCTACAAACCCATCAGATCTCTCCAGGGCAGCAAAACAGCCCGTCTCACCTGAAACAGCCTTAAAAGCTGTAGCGGTCTGTGGTTGGCAGCTACAGTGTAATGGTGAAAGGGCAGCCACATGCATGGCCACTTTCCAGGAGGTGCTGCTAAAAGCACTTCTGCAAAATACTGGCGCTAGAGGAAGCTACCCGAAGTGCTACTAGCAAAGCATGCCAAAGGTGACCACCCAGAAGCCACCAGCAGGCTTGTGGGAAAGGTTTAACGCAAAGAGGGCATAGCCTTAGGCTGAGCAAACACTGAGGATACAGCTTCATCCAGTTCAAGGATCAGAAGTTTCCTCACTTCTGTGACAAACATGAACAACACACGTCAGTAGTAGCACAAAGTTCAGTTGAAGGCCTTGTTATTGGTTATCAGCTTCACATCCAAACAAGTTCTTAAGTAATGTATTTTAAAAAAAAGGTAGAAAGTAAACTAAGGAGCACATATGGATTTTCCTAGAATAGGTTCTGCTAGAACCTGAAATAAAAAATAAATAAATAAATAAATAAAAAAACAA
>JAAGNO010013846.1:7106-37941 GCA_033439905.1 Ceryle rudis | reverse complement strand
GAGGGTTTTTTTAATTGAGTAATCCATTTAATTATCTGCCAGGATATCTAATGAATACTGGGAGCTGTATCTCTCCACAGTCAGCAAGAGTAGTCAGTGACAATTCCCTATTAGAACAGTATTTTATACCCCTGTGTTCACCAAGTGTGCATTTTTGTACTTTGTCACAAAAAAAGTTTTAAGGATTACCTACCATATTTATGCTGCTGCTGTATATGGGTACCTCTCAAGTATAGATTTGAAGGGGATCTCTTCTGAGCTATGAGTGTTGTTTCTGAAATGGTCTGGCATGCCTTTGTATTTATAAATGTCAATCTTCATGCTCACACTGAGGAACAGGCAAAAAGAATGAGGCTACCATAGTTCTGTCTTTATGAAGCTGGGACCAGTGAACAATAGTGTACTGTAGTGTTCTAGTGTATTGCTTGTTCTGTGAACTGCTCTGTTAATGCATTTTATTTACTACATTTCATGGACATAAGTTAAATTCTGATGTGCAGACAGTAATATGTCCTAGACAGTAGAAGCTGTATCCCTTTACCTTCCAGAGGACATGGAAAGTTGTAACTATAATGGACTGCTTTTTAAATTGAATTGTAAATCACTATCTTATTTTTCTAACAAGCTGCTCAACAAGCCAGGCAAAAATATACTCAATTTAGGTTTGGGGTTTTTTTGTATAGCTTTTTGGTACACAAAGACAAACTAAGGCTCTTTAGGGTGATCTGTCCTTCATTTTAGGAGATGTAACCTCCCGATATTTTGTGGGCTTCCAAGGAAGATTTTGCAGCACGAATTCTCAGAGACAGGATTAGGAGCAGTCTTGTGCTGCCGCTTCTTTTGCGAAGACTTTTCCAGTACTAATGTAGATCCTTATGGCATCATCAGGATATTACATGAGTAACTGGCTAATGTGTGGCTCTGGTGGCTTTCTGGTTCAGAGGCAGAACTTAGAAGAGGAAAGAGGACATCTTGCCCAGAGTTGAGCCTGGTGTGGCACAGCTGTTCATTGATATTCCTCCAGCTCCCAATGTTATGTTTAGTCCAGTTGTAGTCAAGGATAGAATATTGTTTTCATTTACTTGTGGAGCTGTCTGCGAGAAGATTGCTTGAGGAGCAGAACAGCAGCAGTCAGTCAGCTAAAATAAACCTTTCTTGTTAGTCTGACAGTTATTGCACTGTTCTAACTGTAATGTTCAGAGTGGAGGTTGAAAGGTCTCCTCTGTCCAAATTTGAGTCTCTTACCAGTAATGACTTGAGCAAAAAGACTCACTTTTTGAAGGGGGTGGAAATCTGTCCAATTTCTGTGCGGCCTGTGCACTATGTTACATAAACAATAACAACTGTGAGATTTGTATCATTCAGGAAAGAGGGGCAACTGTTACTTGCCCCAACCTTCTGGAGGCTTGTGTTATACAGAGTTGTGCACCCCTGAGATGGATTATTTGGGAGCCCAGTCTTCTAACAAGGACAATCTGCCAGACTTGATGATACCTCAGGTTCCTACAGTTAAACAATGTGTAGTTCATCTACTAGGCTGGTTGGATTGAGAAGTGCATGGTAGGGACCTGTTTGGAAGATACTGGAGAGTCAATAGAAGTGAATAGTCTTCATGCCTATGTTATGGCTGCACGATAATCTTGCTGAAGAACAGGAGTCGTGAAGAAACCCATCTTCCACATTCTTCTGGGGTCACAAAAATTACCAAACAGAAAAGTAAATGTCCAGTGACAAGGCAAATATCTAAAGGCAAAGTAGGTTAGGAGGCAAGAGAAAGACCAAGACAAGAAGATTCTGGACTGAGACATGACAAGGTTAAAAGAACTGGGAGACAGCAGCTACTGGAAAGCTGTTAATTTAAAAAAAAAAAAAAATCTGTATGAATGCTGCATTTGTAGCTCTACTTCTGGTAAATCAAATGTAGTCAAGATTATCCATTTTCTGATATCTCAAGGTAAATGATGCAGAAACTAAAGAGCAAGAGAGACACATTTTACATATCTGGAAGTATGGTTAGAAATCCTCCTTCTTGTACAGCAAGTTGCTTCAGTCACACAGTTGATCAGCCTTGGAGTTGTGTTGTTGAGTTCTGCCTGTGTCCCTCCACTCTTTGCTTACCTTGACAACTCTTGCATGGAAAAAGCTCTTGGCAGCCATAAAACATGGTTATGTGTGGTTGGTTGGTAGCATTTGGGTAATTGTTTTAGCAGCCACAATAAGTAAAGATCAGGCCGCAATTTTATTACCTGAAAAATGTTCACTGAGGCAACACAAAATATTTGAAAGCTGTTAAATGTGGTTTTGAAATTGAAAGCACATTTGCCATGCCATCTGAGCGTGACCAGAATTCTAAACATACCACAAGTGCTGGAAACTATTCATCAAAGTGTACATTCTGGTCTAGTATATTTTCATATGTACGTGATGTCTTTCCTGATGGTAAACAATAATACTTCATCCTTGACTTTATTAATAGCTTGGCCTAAAATATACTTAATTAAACACATTGTACACAAGCCTGTAAATAAAGCTTTTTCCAGCTTCTTGAACAGTTTGAGTTATGTCTCCTTCTGACAGAAGCATTTTGCATTACTTAAGACAGGGGGCAAGGAAGGGGTTATTTTATTGGTAATGAACATAAAATTACATAACAGTCTCTCTTTCATGTGTTGTGAGCACTCTGGGCTTCGTCGGTGTTTTCCTGATGCTTGTTACATTCCTAAAAATATGAATTAGCCAAGCTTAACTTTGAAACCACTACCATAAGGATTTTGGTAGTAAACCATTCATTGAAACAAATCTATTTTGGAAGTACTGTTTTATTTACTTATTTTTACTGTGAGCTATTAGTAAGTACATTGTAGTCTTTAAGCTTCGGTGTAGAAGCAAGGTTACCTTTTTGTAATTTGCAGCATAATAGATAATCTTTATTTACTTTGTAGGCTACTACAGAATGACTTCACACTGAGCCTTTGTGGAAGAAGCAAGATTAAACATCAGTTCTTCAATGTGCATCCTTCTATTCAAATTTGACCCCCGACCAGTTTCAAAAAATGCATACAGGTAAAGATGGTTCCAGTTAAAAGAGACTTGTTTCTAATTTCCTTACACAATTTCTTTTTGTAGCTAGTGTTTGAATGAGAAACTCAAGTCAGTATTACTGTCTTCTTGTGTTCAGTTATGCTTTTATAATGTTTAGCTTCATGACTTACCCCACTGGAGGACTTGCTGTAACATTTTGAGAACCCTTTGGTTTTAGACTGCCAGAAGACTTAGACTTTGTAATTATGGACCTTTTGCTGGTGATCTGTGATAGGATAAAACCTTTAAATACTGTAATCCAAAATTTGAAAGTCCTGCTTTTTACTTTATTATTTAAACAAAGGAGAAGCCTGTTTGGGGCATCACAGCTGTGGCTGTACTCTTCTTTCAGTAAGGTTGATATATTTAGGGCTTCCAGGTTGAAACCACCAATTTGGAGTTAGCCTGGAAAGTAATGGGCAGACAGCAGAGCAGAAATATTGCAGTTATGAACCACCCTATGAATTTCTCTGTTAATATGTGCTGGTCCAGTCTTGTAAGCTAAGAGAGCAGTACTGTGAATACAGAAGGTACTGGTACTGAAATTTACATGCTTATATAGCTTCTTATTAACTTTGAGTTGCCACTTTGTCCTGTTTCTTCCCAAGGACAGTACCTTCTTGTTCCTTGTGTAGTTCACAGCTCTTATCTGTGTTACATCATGGCTATCACTGCTCACTCTTCTTTTGACAGAGCTGGCTAGCGGGTGAATAGCTGCAGTTGCTTTTTGAAATATGAATGGATGAGATTAAGGTATCATCACAGCTACTCATGTCTATCAATTTACTTGTGGGACAAGGTGTACTGCTTGTCCTAACATTAAGTACTTAAAATTTCAGAAAATGCTGGAAATCAAATCTCACTACTTTCAAACTGATTATACTCCTGTCTCAATGTAAAACAAGTAGTGCTGGGAACTGGACAATAAGGAGATTTTAGTAAGTGTCCTAGTGTTCCTCTGTCCCCAAACTGCGTACAACTAAAATTTTAGCTAATAATCTAACAGTCATGTTAAAATACCTAAAATTTTAATAAATTTTGAAATGATGCTAATAGCCATGTGTATTAAATGTTTAGCTAAAAGCTTGAGATAAAATAAGCGTCTGTGCTTCTAGGTAAGTTTTATTGGATATGTGGGTGTCATACAGAGAGTTTCCCAAACATTAAATTTGTAATTTTCTCCCTCATTACAGCCCTTAATTTTAAAAGTTCCTATCCAACATCAATATCTTTGAGTAAAATCAGTAGGTAATAGAAAGGTAGCACTTCAGGCCAGTAAGAAGACTGTAGAGTTCTAGTGATTTCTGTATTTATAGATAGGTATAGGTTCCTTATGACTTTGGGAGGTACAAGTATTCATCCAGAAAACATTCAAGTCAGTATGCTCAGTAAATAATTGTGCTTTTCATTGACTTGTTTTTCTGCCTTTTTGTATTGAAAGGCAGATGCCATTCTAGAGGAAGAAAGGAAATGAGAACCCAAACCTCAATTGTCCATAGAGTGCATTCCATTCTGCATTTGGAATCCACCTAAAAAGGGGGTTTATTTATGATGGGAGCAGTGCTGAATTAATATATCCATTTATTTGGTCTGACTTTCTTTGTGTTGCTAGTTAGCAAAAGACAGATTAATCAATTTGATGCCTCTTGGGAAAATCCTCTGGATGTAAACTGTAGTTGCTTGCCAAATGAACTTTCTGCCATGATCAATATTTAAAAGTAAAATCTACAGTAGTTTGCTTACTATGAAAAAACTCAGGAAGATGAAATTATTGATTTATAGCAGAAAACAACTTTCTATCAGCATCAAAATAGGAAAACACTATTGAGATGTTTTGGCTCAAATTCAGGAATATTTTAATTGTACTTAACTTTCTCAGTACCATTTGTTGAGCAATATCTTGCTCTATACCTCTGAGTTAAATTACTCTGAGCCATGTGTTTTGGTGATAAGTGCCGGGCCATAGTGTTCTTGGTGTCAGATTTTAATATCAGATACAGAACTTTAGTCCTTTTTTTTTTTTTTTTTTTTTTTAAAGCACCATAACTATTTTTTTTCCTTTTCTTCATTCAGAAGAATGTTGAAGTTTTTTTCTTCTTAAATTTTTCTTAAGTTTTTTCACCTTTGTGTCAGCTTTCTGAAAGACAAGTCTGAGTATAAGATGGGAATGCTACCCAGCCCTCCTAATTCTCTGAACAGTATTAAAGCCGTTAGTCCTCTCTGTACTAGGCTCTTGATAAGTGTAATCTTTCCAGACAAGTTGTGTGTGTTACACTGTGCTATAGCTTTGGTTATTTCATAATGAGGCCTTAGAACAGTTTTCCCAGTAAAAAGGGGATTCCCATACCTGCAGAGATACTAATTTGTCTATCCATGTTAAACCAGTTACCTACAGTTGCTTTTATCACTGTCCTCTACTTTGCATCTCTAACTAAAAGACAGTGTCTAAAATAGGCATTAAAAGTTGAGAAGACAAACTGCATATGGTTGGCCTTTTTCTTGCGGCCAGTAAACTTTCTCAAACTAAAACATGTTCTTCATAACACTTAGGAGAATTTTCCATCCAGATAGACCATGGTTTCTGGAGCAATACAGGGCCAGTTTTCACAAGCACCTAATTAAGCAAAAAAACCTTAAGAGTTCACCTTTCTAATAACACTCATGAATCTATTTTCTTCTACCCTTGCAACCTGCTGTTCTACACGTTATCCTCTGTTCTCTCTACAAGCCTGTTTGTAGTAAAGTTTAGTGTGGTGTAACACACACTCTTCTGTAGTCCATTATTGCTGTCAAAGGTAACATGCTGCCTTTACATCTTTCTGAACTATACTGTATGTGCCTCACAAATAAATATATTTTCAGCTTCAGAACTATAATCACAGAGTCTTTTTTATGGAACTGACTTACACTGTAGGAAATTGCTTTAATAGAATGTTTTCTCATGGTTTCATCTCTCTGTCTCAAAATTAAAATAAAACTTAATAAGTAAATTCTAATACAGTTGAATTATTTCAGCAATAAAAATAGCTAAATAGGCTTTTTGCAATTTATTAGAAGACAAGGGTCACTTAATACTCCTCCTTTTCAGTCTGATGACGTTTCATAAAAGACACAATAAAGATGTTTTGATTATAGTGATCCTGTCTGTGAGCCTTATGCTAAATTTAGGAGTCTATGTATTAAACTTGAGATGGGGAATATTCAATCACACCAGAAAGACTTTGCTTATTTTTAGTATTTAGACACTATAAACAAATTGTGGTTATGTGTCAAGAATTATTGAAAGCAATGCATAATTGGAGCTTCAGGAAATGAGAAATGCCCTTCAACCAAACTATTTTTTAAGAGTTGAGATGTTTATTTAAATAAAAAACTGTAAAAGGAGGATGCACGCTGTAAGAGGAGGATATTCAAGCAACGTGATGGAAATGTGGTAAACCAGCTGAAAGCCTACTGATCAAAAACTAGATCAGCTGGAAGAGGATAAATAATGTGCAAGTCTGAAAGAAATGGCATTAGGATTATTTGGCACTGGAAAGATAAAAATGTACATATGTTTTCCAACAGATGCTATCTTTGTTGGGCATAATACTAAGCATCGTCCTCACATAAAAGATGCCACTGAAGTGTTAGCCTTTTTTTTTTTTTTTTTTTTCTTTTTCCTCTGTAGCTGATTATAATTCATTATCTGTACTATTTCTAATGTGCAACTGGCACCTCATGATCATGTTTTAAAACATTGTGTTAATGAACAGATGAATTTACAGGAAAGGCCAGAAACCTACAGAAAATGTCAGTACATTTGAATGCTGAGTAAAATAATGAGATTTCATTGGAATTGATTCTTGTATGTTGTGGCTTAAATCTAAATGAGACAATACAATTTTCATTCTAGTTTACAGTGGCAAACTTGGCTTCTGCTGTGTAAACGTAATTGACATGTGGCTGGTAGGAGGAACTGACAATGAAGATATTGAAGTTACAGGAGATGGGTTAAGAAAATCTGAAGGTTTCTGAAAGATGGCATATCATTAAAATTAAATATTAAGCAACATAGCTAGAGACAGTGGGGAGGCTCGCAATCGAAATGACGGCGAGTCGTGTTATGGGTAGTAATGAGCAGGCTTTGGAAGCTCTAGCTGCTGTATTATGGTACAGTGGTGGGGAGTTGTGCCCAAGCATGGCTGCAGTCACCTGTTGTCCCAAGTCTTCTGCATATGGCTTGCCTAGGCTCACGCTTGACTTTTTTGCCCTTTCCTTGGGTCAGCCAAATTCATTAGCTGCTGTTCAGGCGAGGGTGTTCTTTCTAGTGTTCCAGTACTCACACTGATAATGAAATGACTGTAGCATGCATTCAGTAAGGCATTTGTATGATCTATAAGGGAGTACACCAAACAACTTGCTTTGGTTTAATGAATTCTGCTGGACGAAAGGGACAGAGGAACAGCTTTTGTTTTTTAAAGGCAAAGAAAGGAAACTGTTCTAAATTCCTCTGAAGCTGTCTGGCTGTACTGACTCTTTTTATCTTACCTGATTTAAGTTCACAGCCTGACTGGCTTGAACTGGTGTCGTCATTGAGACCGATCTGCATTGCTGCCAAGCCTGGAAATTTTGAGGAAGACTTGTCTTGTACATCAGCTATCATATTGAACTTTGTCTTTCACATCTGCAGGTGTGATTTGTAAGAATTATTAAGGCACAAAGATAACTATCAAAGAACAAGTTTTTGGAAATTACCAAATTTTAGATGGTAAATGAAAAGCTGCAACTTGATTTTTGTCAGGACAGCACTTGGTCCTGTGGAGTGATGTGTTAAAGATGACTAATGGATTTCACATGGCAGCATTTCTCAATTGCATGTTAGTTTTGATAACTTCTTCCTACCTCCTGGTTGTGTAGCCTACAGAGCTGCTTGTAAGTTTCTTTGCCGCAAATGTGACTCATTAATGACCCCACTATTTTGTCTGACTGTTCTGGTAGAGCTCAGATTATGCAAGCAACTGCACATGCAAAAAAAAAAAAAAAAAAACCAAAAAAACACCAAACCCACAAAAGAACGAAAATCAGAGGGGTGAAAAAGCCCCACCAAAATACATCTTCATTGTTACCCCTTCATGCCTTTTCCTTTTACTTCTCCACCTCCTTGAGCGTGCTGTCGTTTCTTCAAAGGAATTTTAGTGGGGCTGGACTTTGGAGACTATGGCAGATTTTGTCCATGTACTCAGAGTTAAAACATGTGACTTGTGTCTTTGAATCACATAAATAGAGCTTTAGGTATCAAAGTTAGATTTAAAAAAAAAAAACCAAAACCCTGTGACTACGTGATCCTAAGTAACAGTGCAGTAAAACCACACTCTCATACTTCTGGGGTTTTTTGATATTACCTATAAATCTGTGGGTTACCTTTAAATTTTCTTTAAGCTATAACTTCACATACCTAGGAATCTTAAGATTGCTTAATTCAGTAGCTCACACTGTAAATATTATTCTTTGGAAATAATAGCTGCCCCATTCACACAAGATAGACTTGCTGAATGGCTCAAGACAATGAGAGAAGGCTGCTGTCAGATGTCATTCAACCTTTACACTGAGTGATAAAGGTCAGATGGGAGAATAAAAGATCATTTCATACTTAAAATGAGCTATTGCTGAGACAAGAATTGGATTCTGTTAGTGCCTGTACTGTGAAACTCCTGCTTGTAAGTAATAGTAACGTCTCCCTCTTGTATTCTACAGGCTTATTCTAGCAGCTAATAGAGATGAATTTTACCACAGGCCATCCAAATCAGCAGATTTTTGGGACAGCAGCAATGAGATCCTTAGTGGTATGTATGCCTTGCTGTTTGAAGTGGGTTTCATACTTTTTTTTTTATTATTTTTTTTTAATTTTTTTTTATTAAGTGAATTATGGCCTGGAGTTTTTGCTATTCTGGTGTTGGTGATGCATTTCTAATAAGAAATATGCTTCTTCCCTATACTTAATGGGGGAAAAAATGTCGTAAGTTTGAAAGATGAGTTGTGCTATTATTATCTTGCGTTTAATATCATGTGATTTTTTTTTCCAGTTTTATGTTCTTTAACTGATTGAAATCTGAGCAATGCAGTGGAAATATATCAGATTAATTTGTCCTTCAGAAAAAATTACTTTAGCTTTGTCAGATGCACTGAAATACTTCTCAAAATAGGTGAAATTAGTTATTCCACAGACTCGTTGCCTGTAATAGTGACTTGAAATCATTAAACCAAGGCTCAGGAAAGTGAAAACTTTCTCATGTTCTATCAGTTAATGATTTATAGGCTACAGAATAATTTTAGTTATTGCTCCAAAGTTTATTAGCTTTCGTGTCTCCCTTTCGCTAAACTGATCAGCTGTCACTCAGCTGTCTGGTTCCCCTTTGTAAGGA
Source organism: Ceryle rudis (assembly GCA_033439905.1). Taxonomy (NCBI): domain Eukaryota; kingdom Metazoa; phylum Chordata; class Aves; order Coraciiformes; family Cerylidae; genus Ceryle; species Ceryle rudis. The sequence continues at coordinate 28,456 of JAAGNO010013846.1, read as the reverse complement.
ATCCCTCTGTAGCCATTTTTAAGTATAATCAATACTTCTCCCTTTTCTGAGAAAACAGAGATGATGCTCTGAAAGACAAAGCATTGCTTAAATGCAAGATTTTGACTTTGTGAGTAGTCTTTGTTGATGCTCTGTGTTATAGTCACTGGCAAGGAGGCCCATGAGGATAAGTTACTCCTGCTGCATTACAGCCCTCTTGCTTCTGAAGTTCTGGCTGATGTTTGTGTTTCATGCCAGACATTCTGGATGATGCTTCCCCTGCTATGAAGCAGTTTAAAACAAACAAACAAAAAGCTATCCTGAAAACTAAAGGGCCTTGAATTTTTGTCTTCTCTGTCCGTACTTGGCATAATAAACTGGTATATTCTCCATCCAGCAGTGGAAATCCCATGAAATATATGCCTGAGTTAATAATGTTACCTCAAATGAAAGCAGTAAGTTGAACCAAAATAAATCAAACTTATTCTTTGTATGACTTAAAAATTAAAAAAATATTTTGTACTTACAGCAATTTGGGAAAACAGGAATTGCTGTATATTTATCATTAGGCATTGGTGAACAATGCTGTATGTTTTTCTTTTGTGTGCCTTTCAGTTAAGGAAGAGAGCAGCAGTAAAAGTATTTTGTAAAGATGTGATATGGCAAAACTTGATATTGCAGTTTTGGATTGTGAAGAAGGAAGGGGTTTCTGAATAAATATCAAAAGATGTTCTTTTGATCTTATAATGAAATCTCATCTTACAGCATGATGATTCATAATTAAAAGGTTTCTACAGTATATGTGTTGTATTGAACTAGTTCTTGGTTTTCCATTTAATGCTTGCTAGGTGCCATGAGCTCATGACATAGATTGTGGCTTTTGGTTGCCTTGGGGTGTTTTTTTTGGTTGGTTGGTTGGTCGGTCGTTGGTTTGGTTTTTTTAACTTGTACTGTCTTTGAAGAGGTTTGGATGTGAGCTTCACTTTTGTGGGTCCCCCTCCTCAATGTAAATTACTGTTATCAGGGCCCAAGATTTTTATCATATGTAGCTTATTCTAAATTTTTCTGGTTACTGGTGAATTTAAACTTGCAAATAAGATTAATCTTCTGAGGTTTGTTTTTGAGCTAGCAAGTATTCTGAGCTTACTTAAAGTTTTGTATCTATTTTAGCATATAGACAAAGCTGATAATTTTGCTTTTACGTTTAATTTTCTCATTATCTCCTATTTATTATTGCAGTAGCTTGAAAAATATTTTGACAGTGCAGAATTGGAGGGCAGGTAATCTAAGTGGATTTACCTCACTTGTCCAGAAAGACAGCCTTGTACCTACTGCATTTTATCCAGCCTGATCAAGATTGGATTTGCATTAAGAACTTATGATTTAAGCTTGAGGGGTTTTTTTTTAAATGAATGTAATAGCCTAACTCTTACTTATTCCATTAGGTCTGGATATGGAGGAAGGAAAAGAAGGTGGGACATGGCTGGGAATCAGTAAGAAAGGCAAGATGGCAGCCCTGACAAACTATATGCAACCAAAGATTGATAAAAATGCAAAAGGAAGAGGTATGAGGGAGTAGAAATAGAAAAAAGAAGAAAAGGGACAAACAGGCCCTGGTGTCCCTGTAAAATAATGATGATTACAGTATTAAACATTTCATTTGTCCATAAAGTGTTGTTTAAAAATTGTGATATAAATGGCATTTGTGAACTGATGAATGTGAATACTTGTGTGGGGAACTTGACTTGGATAGTGACATTTAATCAAGCAGGCAAAAGTGAAACAAGATGTAATGCCTAGAGCCTGAAGTTACTTTCGGACAAGAAATGCAGCACCACCTCTTGAAAGTAATTCTAAGTAGCAGTCAGCAAAACATGACAAGAATTGAGGTAGATTTAGATTACAGGTTTTGTGGGTTTTTTTGTGTATGCTCTTTTTCAAACACCTAAGACAGGGAAACAAGGTAATTTGGGTTATGCTGGAGGTTAGCCTAAAAGATGACTGTAGTCTCTTCTAGAAAAAAAAAACCAAACACTCTTCTGGAAGAGCAAATCTGTGGGTTTGGTTTTGTTTTTTTTTTTAAAGTAAAAATAGGTCTGTTATTAACTGTCATACGGTACTGCATTGGGAATATATTGCAATGGCAAAGCATGTTACACAGAGAAACAAATGAACCATGTAATTTCTATTTCATCTCAGGGTTATGTGTCAGGGAAATGAAGCAAGACGAGAAAGAATTTGGTGAGAGGAAAGGCAGATCCATTATAAAATAGTTGGTGAATAGGGCTTCTGTAAGAAATTTTGATTAAGAGCTTTTGACTGAGTTCTTCAGAGTAAAAGTTAAGCTCTTAATGTGAACATGATACAATAGTGTGAGACTTTTAAAGGCTGGTTGGTTGGTTGGTATTTTGGTGGTGTTTTTTCCACTGTTATACCCTGTTGGTGATGGGAATCTTGTCTCTTTCTGTTTATTTTACCAAGCCTGTCAGAATAGTAAGTTCACATGTAGAAGTTGCTCTATGTACTTCTTTTTCCTAGGTGCCCTTGTAACAAACTTCTTGACTGAAGATCTGGACAGCTATTCTTACTTGAAGAGAGTTTCAGTAGAAGGACACCTTTACAATGGATTTAATTTATTAGCAGCTGACTTGAAGTAAGTCTACAAAACGTCACAGTTCAACTGTCAAATGGAGAAAATAATAGCAGTGACTTGTTAGCACAGATGTGTAACAATACAGAAGCCTGTCACAAACTAAAGCAAAAAAAAAAAAAAAAAGAGCTCTAGCTAATTAGCTTGCAAGGTCCTAATGTTATTCCAGCAGTAATTTCCTTGGTTATTTTTTTCATCTTTCAAGTACTAAAGGGCTATCTTGTTTTCTATTCTAACCACTGCTTCCTGTAGAAATTCTCATGACTCTTTCCTTAATAGGCCATAGTCAGCCTTTACCCCGAAGGTTATGGAGCTTGTGTTTTGGAGAAAACAAAACTTTGGCTCTTTAATTTCTCAGATTTTACTTTTTTTCTTTTCTTGTCTGAGAGGTGCCATGCTGTGGCAGGATTAGAAACAGCTGAAAGCTTTCAAGCTATTATTCTTGTCAGAGTGGCTGTATCATTAATCTTTGTTGAAACATTAAAAAAGCACAGCATGTAACAAATAAGTTAACTTCAAGTTTCTGTAGCTGACAAAACAACCTTGGTTACTTGATTATAGTCAATGTGGTTGGCACAATCTTTTTCACTGCACCTGCATGTGTGCACACACAAATGTATACTGATTTGTCTTTTCATTCTGCCTGATTCAGAAGAATGGAAATTCAGGGCTAAGTCATCTCCACGCTATGCATCAATTCTCAGTTAGATGCATACTTCATGACCGTAAGCAGGTATAAACTGCCAAGAGCACACTACAGCTTTGGCACGCTTTCTGTAGAAGCATTAATCTTATCAGACAACCTGATGATGCCTTCTTCCCCTCAGCTTTTCCACATGCTTCTGGGAAACCAAACAGACTTAAAGCAGAAGGTCATAGTGTTCACTGTTTTCAGTAAAAATAACTTCTAGCACCCTTTTACTAGCTGGCCTTGTCTTCACATTTTTCATTTTCTGTATTAGACCACCTTCAGCTGCTGATTTACCAGACATTTCTTCCCTACTCTTCCACTTTCCTGCAAGTGTGCTGGTGTTGGTTTTGAATTGTGTTTTGGGTTTTTTATTTTGGTTGGTTGTTGGTGGTGGTAGTTGTTGTTGGGGTTTTTTTTGCAGGGGGAGGTTGGGGGTTGTGTGTGTGGTTTGGTTTGCTTTGGTTTTTTTTTTCTTCTCAAGAGAGGCCTTTATTTCAAATTCTGCCAGGTTATTAGTTTTCATTTTTTAACTTGCTGTGATATGGTGGGAAAGTGAAATGAAACTCCTATGTGACTGAAGTCTAAAAGAATGAATATAGCATGGTAGGTATGTGCTACCTGTGAAGATACTAGGAGTGTATTTCTGCTTCATGTGCCTACTTAAGACATAAGCGTATAGATTATGTTTCCAGCAGTTTAATCTGGAAGCCAGTTAGGCAATTGAAGGGTTTGCTGCTTTTCTGTTATTTTTATCTCTACTTCACAAAGTTCCTTAACCCAACAGAGATTTCCCAATATTTTTCTGTTGCTGAAATTAATTTTTACTATGGCCAGGGGATTTGGCTTTCTGGGCTCTCTGCTGCATGCTGCTGCCTGGCTAACTTTCATAAATTGGAAGGCTAAGTAAACTGAAAAGATACCAGAAGAAATAGACTTACTATGTTTTCAAGCAAACACGATATTCAAGGTGTGACATAGCAAGCAATAAGTTTGAGTTTCTTTGTTCTAATTTAGGTAAATACAAGAGTCATCATGGCTGCTGTGATATTAAAGTAGATTCAATTGACATTATTTATTAAGGCAATCATTCATGTGTTGGTTTTGTTTGTTAATTCCCCTGTGCTAGGCTGATAGGGAATGCATGCTCAATTGAATAGTCTTTCTGTGGTGATGCAGCTCATAATTCCTTGCTGAGTATCACTCTAAAAGATGTATGTGGTGATTAACTTCTCCATTTTGACATGTCCTTAGCCTTGGATATGGTGATGAAATGAAATTCTTGGCAAGCTAATGATGCAGAGCAATTTCTATAAGATATGTAAACTTGTCATTTTAGGAAATTACAAGTACTCCTGAGAGAAATGTAGTATATAAATGGAAGCTACTCTTTTCTATGTAAAGAGAAAATATTATTGTAGTTGATGCTATTTTTTGGGCCATGTTACTGTTCAAAGCAAAGACTGCTGATTATTCTTAACACGTTCTGTTGTGTAACATAGGGATTGGCTCTCTTAGAGTGTTGTGAAATGGAGGGTAAAGTGTAAATGAAGCACTGTTGGGGAGGAGTATATCTGAGCACATGATATGCTGACTGTAAGCAGCACATTTAAAGAGAGATTTACAGTGTTCTGAGGTACACCTTTCAGGAAAGGGCATTTTTATCTTCCCTCTGTATTATTCTGATGACAGTGTGCTAGATGGTACAGGTGCAATGACATGAGAAGGGAGAGCTGGTAACCGCCATATGGGTTGTAAAATCTCGTTATTTCCACAGCTTTGTGTGACTCTTATTTTAAGCATGCGTGGTGTTTTGATGCTTTTACTGTAATCTCTGTTCTGTGGCATCTCGTGATGTCAATTCAGACACTATTTGTTTCTTTTTTTAATTAGAATACTGTATTGGAAAAAATACTTAGTACTTTCAGTTTTCTCATCTTTCCAGTTTATCATCTTGCTGTACCTGCTAATATAAGAGTCATCAATACTTATCCCATTATGCTAAATGTACTTTCATGTTGAATGTATGGCATATGGCAGACAGTGTCTATTTGGAGTCTCGCGTGGCTGCAAAATTAGTTTTACAGAAGGCAATGTTGCAGCTACTCCTATTTTGACTATTAGTAGGTTTGATAAGAAAGGAACAAGGTTATTGAAGGCTGGACCAGTCTCTAAGAAAATGGCTGCTCAAGATTCAGAGCAGTTTTTCTTCTTTCTGCCTTTGTGATATCTGAAGTAATAGTGACCTGCTTTTGTTGATGACTGGGATAGTATTTCTGTCTTGGGGAAACCTGTGTTTATATCCAATAAATCTAGTTGCTACAGTTGCTCAGCCTTTCATGGGTATCTTAAACTTGTGTTAGGGCTGTTGTGGCAGCATCTGACTTGCGTTCCATACCACCAAGTGTGTAATGCAGACTGTTCTGAAGGACAAACTGAAGTGGCAGCTTTTTGTCACTCTCCCAGCAAGTTTAGAGTCTCTAACAGGGTGTCAGGTAGAGCCTGTATTGTTTATGTGTAATAAGGACCTGGTGCAATAGGAGTGAATCACTTTTTCCGTGAGGAATAGATGAATTGTTCCATACAAGTCAGCTGGAGTGAGCCGCAGAAAAGGGCCTTTCAGGTAAGCTGTTCTCTGCCCTGTGACGGGCAGTTTTCAGTCCCTCCAGGGGAGAGGTAGTAAACTCTGCCATCACCTGCACTGACTAATTTGGTAATGTATTGAAAGTAGAGATTATGTACTGGAATGTATTCTTCACATTCTGATCTGGAGATAGAATTATTTTTTTTTTTCCCCCCCTTGATCTGATGATGGATAGGACTGAGTTCCAGTGGAAACTGCAGCCCCTCAAAACAATGGGGTTGGAATGTGTGTGTGGAGTGGAATAGATACATAATGTGTAATGTAAAATACATGTTTATATATATATATGTTATATATAAATACCTAGAGACTGTATATATATTTTTAATATGGAAATCTATAGTTGGTTAGTTATATAGCAACATCATTGATGAGGTTTAAAAAAAGCAAACTTAGGAAAAGGTGTATGGAAGAACAGTGATCTGAACTGTTGATAGTGCAGGGCTTCATAAGATTGAAACACCTGACCAGTGTGACCACATTCTATAAACATGGGCTGTCTACTTCAGTATGTTTATCAAGACGAGGCTTCATGGGAGGGATTTGATTACTCTCCAAAGATAAGATTTAAGAGCCTTTCCAGTGAAAATCAAGATAGGGTCAGACTGCTGGTGCGGAAAGAATGTAGACAGGCAAATAATCATGATTGCTCTGTAAGCTCACTTACATTTCTTCTCATGCATTGTCTGTCCTAATACCATCTTCTGCAGAGTACATCTGTCTTGCTCTTTGTGACTTGCTCTTGAAAATGGGGTATCCAGGTACTTCTCTAATGTGTTCTGTGCTACCACTTTTGAAATATTTCTGCATAGATCCTCAGTCATTTACAAGTCTATTGAGATGGCACTCCAATGACAAGAGAAGTTAAAAAGCTTCTGACACCTTTATCTCTTCCCTCTGGAGTCAGCTTCTGCCCTGTTTAAAAAAAAACAATTAGGACAACACGAAAAATAATGCTTAGACACGGACAACAAAATCAGAGTAATGCTTTAAACTTTGTATGCTGTGAGTATCCAGCAGTATTCTTTTCACCATTTTGTTTGGTAGGTGGTATATGTACTAAAAAATTTGGGCTTTACAGTTGGTGGTTTGGTGTTTGCTTGTTCGTGTTTAGTTTCAGAACAGAAAGTGTTCTGATTAGCTTGTGAACATTGAAAAATAGAAAATTAATCTGTGAACAATACTAAGTTGAAACTACTGTTCAGCTTTTCAACCTGTCAGTTTCTTTGCTTCTTGCACAAAAAAATGCATATTATGTACATATTATTCATAAAACAATTCATTGTCTTTGTTAGTAAAATATTGATCCTGTTAGAAGATTTGATCTCAGTGCCCTGGTGAATGATCACTTGGTGATAACCACACCCTGTGGAGCTTTCCTGCCTCTTTACTCTTTTCCTTTTCCTTTCTGTTAATATTTTTGTTGAACAAGACTTGGTGCTACCTTGAAGTTGAAGCAGGGCAGGGGTGCAGAAGGACTTTGCTTACCTTTCATCAGCATTAAGAAGTAATTGTGGCAAACTCTTCAAGCCTTTCATGTTGCTATGAAGCATCTATTACTACTGAGATCTATGCTGCCTAGAATATTTCCTGGAACATTTTTTATTGCTTACATTTTTTTTGAAAGAATGGTGTGGCTAAGAGCCTAATTTTTGAGTAGCATTAGTGTCTTCTCTTTCTGCTGTCAGCTATGACTGGGATTTTAAAAAAGAAGTATTTCTACTGGGTCCTATTGTCATCACTTTAATTTTGGCTTTATTACTTCTCTGGTGAAATTGGTATCTATACTTGTAAAGCTGTGAGGGAAGAGAATCTACGTCCAGACGAGGATTTTGAGGCTATTGCTGTGGTCAAGCATACAGTGACTTTTTTTTTGTTTTGGTTTGGTTTTTGTTTTGTTTTGTTTCCTCCCCATCTTGGCTCCTGCCTTGGTGTTCAGTACTAAGTATCTATAAACAGTAGGAAGAAGATAGGTAGAGCCAAATAATAAAAGAAAGAGTATCTGACTGGCACAGTGAACTAAATTTTTTTAAGTTTCCCCATTACAGAGGTCTTTTAGAAGGCTTCAGTCTTCTTTTGACAGAAGACAGCAGCAGTGCTGTGGTGGAGGTAAGTGTAATAGAAACCACACACCTGGGGGAATGTGCAACGGAGAAACAATAAGGTGCAGATGTCCTGAATTAGTGATCCTGCAGTTTGTATGTATTCCCCATCTTTTTATTATACTCCAAGGGATCATGTTACTGAATTTGTCAGTCAGGAGAATCTCCAAACAGATGCTAGATGATAATATTCTTTCACATAAAAAGCCACTGCTAAAGGAAGTGAGTAGTGCCTACTTATTCAGCATGTGGTGTCATTTATGACAAGATGTGTCTTACAGCAGTGTTCAAGGGCTTGCTTGGACCATTTCTCTACCTTTCCATCTAAAACTGTCTTTTGAGACCTCGGGTGATAACTATTACTCTGATCTTTTCTATTCATAGACCTTCTACAGTAGATACAAATTCAACAATTTTAAGATATAGTATTTAATACCCTAATAAAAGAGTGTAATTGCTGGTGTTGTAACTGAAGAAAACCCAACCTGTAATGACCTTAATGATTTTGCTTTATTTGCTTAAATATATTACAAATTTTTATGTATTATAATTGCTACTGTAGTTTTAGTATTTTTATTTTAATAACCCAAGTGTTAATTTTAAAATAGGCTATTATCAGCCAACTTTTTTTTTCCCCTATTTTAAACTTTGGTTTATTCTCCCTGTGCTTAGTCATTGTCTGTATTGTATTAATTCTGACTGGATTTTCTTTTTAAGGGATTATATTTTCTTGCTTTTGAGATACAATGTAAATAGTTTGTGCCACGAAACACACCAATTCAGCAACTTCAGGTGACCTAAAATAATTTACTTGCATATAGCTTTTTCTGTGCCCCTGTTCGTGGCAAATGCAGTGTACTCTTACAGGTGTATGACTTCTTGAATCCTAGCATGTGACTGGGACCAAGAACTCAGACTGGTCTATTGATGACTGCCTGTGTCAGTACTCTCCTTTTTTAGCTGAGAGGGATTCTTCCCGATACTAGTACTAACTGGGTGCTAACTCTAAATGTACTAATCAGCAGCAGGCTTGTAGGAAGGTGTCTAACCCCAGCTGGGATAGACGTGCATCGTCCACATTGATGTCACTTTATGCTAACCATTACTTAGCCATGAAAAGAATATAAAGAATGCTGAAGAGAGGAGAGACCTGACATTGCGAAAATGACCAGCTGGTCCTAACCAAACATTAATAAACAAGGACTTGAGAACATTAAGTATAACTTCCATTCAGTTTTCAGACTGGGTCTAGACTTTGTTTATGTATAAGATCCATTCATATTTCAGACTGGGTCTAGACTTTGTTTATGTAAGGCTTTGTGAAGGCAATAACATGCTTTGAGCAAGACGATTAACATCATCCTGTTTTCAGAGGTTTCAGTTTTGGAATATCTGAACTCATACACCTTCCTCACAGAAGGCTTGTTGATCCTTTGAACTCTGTTCTTTCTTTACTCCTGTAAGGTCCCAGGCATCTCAGATACGTAGCTTAGTATTTTGCAGCCAAATAATTATGGCTGCTCTGGCTAGCAAGTTTTTCCTGTTTCCTTGAAGACCTGGCAGAATCCAGTTAGTAAAGGGAAGAATGCATAAGAGTCTTATATTTGAAACTTTACAAAATTTGTGTTAGTGTCCATCTAGCTTAAAAGCAAAATATCTTGGTAATTTTAACTGAAGGAGCTAGTAATAGGAAAAGGAGTCAGAGTTCTCATTGTATATGGCATTGTATATATTCTGTGTACCTTCTCATTCAGAACTTGTTTGTACCTGGAGGAGTCTCAAGAAATAGAAGGGAAGTTCAGTTTGTTGCTAATAGAGGGTTGTTATTTTTTAATTCCAGCTATATACTTTTCAGCAGCACCTTCTCATATTCACTGAAAATGCTATATTTTTATGCCTTAGTGTGTTTAAAAGTGGTATTTCTAAAACCCTTTTTGTCTCTGAGAAAATACAACTCTTGTTGCATAAATTGATTGCATAAATGGGTCTTCTACACAATTTAATCTGTGGTAGTGGAACAGAAACTTGTATCTCAAGAAATGAAGGAAAGAAAATTCTGGTCGTATCTTGTGTTTTCCTTCTACTTTGTTTCAGTTGGTTTTGTTATGGACTATCTAGGTATTCCCAAGGAAAATATGCCAAATAGGGTAAAGAAACAAAAGCCTTTTCACTAACATACTTTTTTTTTTTTAATTGATGGATAAGAATATTTTTACTGAATCACAGGTAATACATTCACATGAGAACTCTAGCAGAGAGTAGTAAAAATCTTCAGTTTGTTAGGACCAGAACAGGAAGGGAGTGATCAATAGCGTGATAAATGGTGTGACAATTCGTGTCGGGGGTGTGGTGAGGCATACCAGACAGAGCACTGAAATTGGTGAGCTGTGCAAAGGAACGCCCCTTCCAAGAACTAATTGTAATGACCCCCCCTTTATGGATATGTATTGGGATAATGAGTATAAAAGAGGATCTGTTGTTGTGTCGGGTGTGCCTGTTGGTAGAGTGCAGACTCCCTGTGCGCCCAGCGCTGTGTACTTGCCTTTTATTAACCCCATTTAATAAACATAGACGTCGCTAATTAAGGAATGAAGTCTTTATTCATAACAATTGTGAGCGCCCTGCCAAAACAGAAGCATGCGAGTTGTCATGATTCTGATGTGGGCAGCTCTCTGTGGAGAGTTGGGGTGGTCAGTAAGGAGTCTTGAGATCAGCATAAGGTAAGTTTGAACAGGGATCTTAATGTTGAAAAGAAAAACAAAGGTAAGGAAAATAAATGTCCTTTAAGACACTAGAGGAAAGTTCAGCAAATGCCACATTTCTTTTAGCAGTAGGTAAATTGTAAACAGAGTAACTGACAGATTCTTGTATGACAGTTAAAAGCAACATTACACAAATACAACCTGCTACAACAACCAGCTTCTAACTATGCTGAAAAACTTGGACATTTCTCTGTAAGGGACTAGAAAGGTCTTTTGGGTTTGGAAGGGAGCAAGAGGAGTGCACAGAGGAGGAAAGGCACTTTTATTTTTGCTTTGTGTGGTTTTGTTGGTTTTGGGGTTTTTTTTAATTATTATTTTTATTTTTCCACTTGCCTCTTCTAACTTGTATAATTAATAAGTTAGTATTTCCCTCTTCATTTGGCTGTCTTGCAAAGAATGCTGTAGAACATCTTTCAGAATAGCTTTTCAAGAAGAATATAAACAGCTAAATCAAGACTGTTTTGCTTGTTATTAAGGTCTGAGTAGCGGATGTTATGCAGAGCAATTTAACTTCCAGTACATCATTAATGAGATTGCATTCTATATATTCTTATTTGCATCAAGCCATAAATATGTTGTTTTATCTTAGGAAAAAATGAGGAGCTGGAAATGGTTTCTCTACTGTATTATGTTTTATGCTATTCAATCCAAATTCAATTTTAACTGCAAGTTTGTGTTTTGTTTGGTTAGGTTTTTTTAATTCAAAAAGCCTTTCTGTTGTCTAAGGAGCTAGAGCTTGGGAGAAAAATGAAAAGCTGAACTACAGTCAGAATGTGTTTATTGGTAACTGAAATAATACTCCCTTCCACTGTGAACAAGTAAATCACTAGAGTGAAATAAGGAATTATATGATCTCATGGCTGTGTCCTGGCAAATTTAAAAAAAAACCCCACAAACCCAAACCAACAACACCCTAAAAAAACCCAACCAAAACCCCACCAACTGTTAGCAATCCGAGGAATCACTATTTCATAGCAGCTGAAGCAATTGAGGGATGTTGAGAGGGAGCCATCTAATGGCAATCCATTCCCCACCCTCTGTTTCCCACAAGGTTTATTGATCACTTTTTTCTTATCAGTTGATTTGGTATTTGTGTTGTCAATATCAGTACAAAAAAATCTGAAAAAGCCACCTATGCTATTCAAATATGCTGATATCATCTCTGCAAAGTGAGAATTATTTGCAATATTGGAAGCTGTCTTTGAATGTTTTGTGAGATCCTCTGCTAAACTGTGCACGAGAGAGCAGTTGCTGAAGCCTGTACCAACAATTAGAGAATGAGGGAGTTTACAAACAGTAAATTAAATTATCTGAAAGCGGCTTGAAAATGCGTATTTGTCACTTACAAGGACCCAGCTATACCCTACTACATAGCTGTAAAAATGGGTCTAAAATTCACTGCTACCAGATAAAGGGGTAATCAGCCTCTTAGAGCACAGTAGTGATTCAAAAGAAATTATGTTGAAATGTTACTTGCTGTGATGGACCATCCTTTTATTTCAAGGTGCTCCTTTTCCCCCAAGTAATAACGAAATCTCCAGTTATTCAAAACCATACTGATTTTTGTCATTAAGCCAGGCTACTTTCCACGAAGCAATTCTAGGTTTTTAGTGAATTTTATTATGGTTATGTTTAAAAATGATAATGGTACTATTTGACAGTGGTACAGCTAATACAGTATTTTGAAAGGAGGAGAGTAATATGACTCATCATTTAATCTCTGGGCTCTGGTATCTTAGTAGTAACAGTGGGAGAAACATCTTGCTATGTTGGAAGATTGTATGAAATTAGAGCATAATCAAATATAGAAGCTGATCATTTTTCAAGGAGAAATTCTTATTTATGTATTTCAGTACTACCAAAGGAGATGTAATTTGCTACTATGGAAACAAAGGAGAACCAGAACCTGTTTTCCTAAATCCTGGTAGGCTTTCTTCGGAAAGGTCTGAATATTATTTTTTGCTATTTTAAAGGATTCAGGATGTAGTTTTATTGTTCTAGTAATTTAGCTTTTTAAGTATTGTCTTCACTAACTTTTTCTTTGCATTCTTAGAAACAAAAGCAAAACAAATAAACCAACAACACCCCCCAAAAAAAAAAACCCAAACAAACAGGAAAAACTAACTGCCCTTAAACTCTAATAGTACTTATTAACAAATTTCACTCAAGAATAAGTAGTTCATGAAAAGCTTCTGTCTGTGTCAGCATACCCACCTGCACTGCAATGGGTAGGATGCTCCTTATGTAACTATGACTGAAGGACAGAAGTCTGTTGTGAGGAATAGCATTTTCAAAGGTTTGTAGACTTTGACTCTTTATCCAGCAGTGTTAGGGGCATAATGTGACTCTGCTCCCCTCGGGACAGAGTTGGCTTTCGGGGCCAACAAACAAAACAAACAAACAAAAAAAAACCCCATCTGTCTTATCAGGTGGATTGATTTAATATATTTAAAATCTAGTCCTTTGTTAAGACACATAGAAGGCCCTGAGCAGTGTAGCTGGTTGATAACGGTTAATGACAGTGGCTTCTTTTGCCTGCTTAGATTAATGGTCAAAATGTTGCTGCTAGCAGGCAAGCAGTTACTGTAGCAATTATAACATAAATTATTGGAAACAGCTGCTGGATTTTGTACAGCTACAAGCACAAAATAGGTTTTAATCCAAATATTAAAGAAAATAAATTAAAAAAAAGTAACATCTGGCTACTTGTAATGAGAAACTGAATCACAAATCTTAGGTATCTGTAGACTATAGTAGATTACTGTGGTAATCTTTGTGCTTATTTATTTGGATTGTGGTGAGAAATGCAGGGTATCTCTAAAGAGAAATCTCCTTTTCATCCAATGTTTGCAGTGTTTTTTTCAAGAGTAAAATCAAAATATTAAAAAAAAAAAGGAAAAATGTTATTAATATAGCTAAAGTGGAAAAGACTAGACTGCAAAATGATAGAACTCTGTTATACATTTTTCCTAGTTTAGCAAACCAGAGGTTAAAAGTAACTGCTGCAAACATGGATTAGAGTCAAACTGTGAAACAAAATACTCAATATTGGGACGAAAGAGTGCTTAAGCACAGCCTAGGTGAAAATGCATGTCTGGTGTATCTCGTCTGGGAGTGGGATAAGCATTTTGGTTTGTTTGGGGGTTTGTTTTTGTTTTTTTTTTTTTTTATAGCATAGCTGCAGGTAAAAATTAGCTGGGGAATCACTTAAATTGTATTAAAATTTGTGAAATCTGTAATGACAACTGCTCATCACCAGAATGTGCTTCCCAATTAAGTTGGTTTATTCCCCCCTACACCCTGAACTTTATTTAGTAAGTATGTAGGCACTACGCAGCTAGAAGTGGTCCACAGGGACTGCTCTCTAAGCAGTTAATTGTTCATAGAATCCCAGATTGGAAGGGAACTCAAGGATCATCAGGTCCAATCTTTCTTGGCAAAAAAAGCACAGTCTAGACAAGATGGCCCAGCATTCTGTCCAGGCAAATCTTAAAAGTGTCCAATGAGGAGGAGTCCACCACTTTCCTGGGGAGATTACTCCAATGGCTCATTATTCCCATTGTGAAAAATTTTTCTCCTTATTACAGATTACATGAATTCAATGACATGCAAAGCTTGAAGGGCTGAAGCTGCTTTACAGAAATAAACTCAACAATATCATTATTACAAGCTATTTTGTGCTTCAGTTACTTAATACCCCAATGTTTCTATTAGTCTTCTGTACTGGAGGAAAAAAAAAGGCTTTGATATTCCACATGGTTTCACACCGCGGTGTACGTTGTCTTAATAACAGTGCTGAAAATCTCAAATTCAACTAATTTTAGTAAACTTAAAGCAGTGATTCTCTGGAGTGGTTTTTGGGGGGTTTTGTTGGTGCTTCTTTTTTTTTTTTTTTTTTTTTTTTATGGTTATATATTGGTTTTGTGGGGTTTTTCCCTCTAACAAACCAGTAGTAGTGGTCTGGAAGAGTGGTTGAGAAATGGTTACGCTATTTAGAATTACACACCTATGAGACCCTTACTACTAGAAGGGGTGTGGTATTTATTTATCACATTACGTGCATCTTTGATACATAGTTTAATGACCTCACTTATTTTTGAAGCAAAATGAGAGCTGGCAATAGGATAAATAAGCAAATTATGGTAAGAGATTAATGATGAGGTTGCTGATAGTGTTTGGTTTTGTCCCTTAGACTGGGTGAGATAAGATACTTACGAAGTTACTTTGTGCATAGCATGTAAGTTAATTGTCTTTGCTCCAGAGATTGATTGGTTTTTTTATATGTTTAGGAATATATGGATTGAGTAATTCTCTGTTGGATACACCCTGGAAGAAACTTCAATATGGGAAACAGCTTTTCACAGAAGTGGTCAAGAGAAGTCAAGATCTTACCAAAGAAGACTTGGTGCAGGAGCTTCTTACAGTGATGAATAATCAAGAGCCGTAAGAACATGATAGACAGTTTACTCAAGTGTGATATAGCAAGTTTAAAATTGCATATAGAAACTGTTTTGACAGGAAAGAAACTTTAGCCTTGTATTAATTCACTGAAGCTGAGTAATGAAGGGCAAAAGTAGTGTTCTTTCTCTCCACAGAGACTGTCTTTCAACAATATTGATTTTAAGAAGCAGACACAGTAAACATTATTACTGCAGTCTCAGTACTCACAGACTGTACACTGATTCCTCTGTGCCCTTTTTCTTTTAAAGATTGCACTTTTCTTAGTAAGGGTAATGAGTGCAAGACAAGGGATGTGTAGGTTGCTTGCTGTAAGCTCTGTGGAAGCTCACTGTAGGGTAAGATTCCATTTCTTACTGCACACAGAGTTAGCACTTGTTTACGTGAGCAGGTTCATGTTAGTAGCTGCCAGCTATTCTGTGTTGCTGCCCAGAGTGCAGACAGAGGGTAGAGAAGCAAGCTATTGTCAAAGTTGCCTTCCTCAGCGTTGCAATTGTTTTAGGCTAAATGGGGGAAAGGCATAAGGGAGTATTTGTGCATAGTTCAGCTGTGGAACTTCCTTCACCAGAGGCCTAAAGAGATGAGTTAGAGTATCTAAATAATGTTCCTGCCGTCACTACTGGGTACACAGTGAACCTGAGCCCATAAGCTAGCTGTTTATTAAGTAGAAGAAATTGATACCATTTCTATGTCCAGCCATGGAGTAGGGTTAAAGGAGGTGCTGTGGTCTAAATTTATGTCACTGCTCCCTGTCTGGAAATTTTCATGTTTAGCTAGATTTTTCACCTGTCTCGGGAGTGATTTGTGTTGAAGCAAAGCAGTTTCTGGTATATAAATCCAGTTTCCTAACTATCAGTCAATTTTAATGCTAGCATTCATATCTGTGGCATTTTGCAGTGGTTTAAAATAAAAGTTTATATAAGAATTCAGACATATAACCAATGAGTAGTAATTGGAAAGTCTACTAAGCTGTCTTAATTACTTTTTTCATCTGGTATCAGATCAAGTGAATTTTTTTTTTTTTAAAAAAAAAAGTTATACTTTACCTCTTTACAGAGAGGCCTTTCTTTGACACAAAAGGAACTCCAGGAGTCTAATTGGAAAATGCTGGTTTAAGTGATGTGCCTCCAATTACTCAATCATTAATGTATTAATTAAAACTAATATACAGAAAGATGAAGAGTAACAAGGAAAGTGAAAAACTTGTCAAGATATGAACAATATTTCTTAGAATGAGACAAAAGTTCAAGAGCTTCAAAGAATCTCTTTGGGAAAGAGCTTACAAGCTGTTTTATCTTTTGTTTTCTCATACTTCAGTTTTGAGTACAATTCTTAATCAACAGAGCTTGGTTCAAGATGAATGTGTTAATAGTGGAGAAATCAATTTTGGTTTTAATTACTTCGCTGCTTTTTTTCAGTCAATTACCAGACCCTGCGATTGAGGACCAAGGGAAGGATTATATACGGCCTATATTGAACAAATATGCAGCTGTATGTGTTCGTTGCCCAGGTTATGGAACAAGGTAAAAAAAAAATCATAGAAATAAATGTGTACTGGATCAAAGCATATCTCAAATCAAAGTTGTGCTGCTATAAGTTTTAATTCTATAGTGACTGCTAAAAATTTCTTCAGGTATTAAGTATAATTCAGTGAAATATTTCCTTGCTCAGTATTCTGGTGGCTTAGAGTAGCTACCGATGAGCATTTTAAGCACACATTATGGTTTCTCTTTAGTGTGGAGTGTGAAATAGCTTCAGTTTGTCCAAGACAAGATAATACAGTTCTTGTTCCCCGGTGTAGTAACAGATCTGATCAGCCCTAATTTTGATCTTACTAAAACACGAAAAGCTTTGATATCATGTTTTTGGCAAAAAAACCTGCCATTATCTTCTGTATCTGCAGAACTGCAGAACTCATTTCTCTCCCAAGAGCAAGAATAGTGTAATCTGCGTAGCTAAGTCAAAAGTTTCTTTATGCATGTCATTGTAATATGTAGCTGCAATTTTAATAAATTAAAAACCTTGTACCCCTGTTCAAAAGAACATGTATTTCCACCTTTCCCCTGACTGATGATGCTGTTTTTACTGAGAGATTCTCACTTTCTGCTCAGACTGTTCTACCAAAGCTGCAAGAGGAAGAGAATAATGCAAGGCATCTTGCATTTAATGCTAAATGGGACAAAATTATAGTTGAAACCTGTTGCTGCTGGTGGGGAATTCCTACTCTAAAAGTCTGCCAACGATTTTGTCAGATTGGTCTCTGTGGCATAGTCAGCCATAGTATTTCAGTGTAGAGATGTAAATTGATAAGCAGAGCGCATTCACTTCTCTAAGTATTTTAAGTTGGTACTCTGAGAGAAACCACTACAAAATCTGAGTATCTCTAGAAAAATTATTCAACAAATGCTTTAGATATGGGGTAATGAAGACTTTAAATGGTAAAGAAGCATCTTCCTCCCTTTGTTTCACACACTACTGTCTAGCTATTTTAAAGGTAACAGGGATAACTCAGTAAGTATACTGACCTCTTACTGATGAACCAACACTTGATTTCAGTTCTTCCCTGCTACTGTAATTGTATGTTCACACTTATCTTTCCCTTAGTAATGTAGCTTAGTGAGTCAAGATTGTTAATTATGCTTCACGATATTCTTCTGAGGAAATAAAGTACATCTTCACATCAGTGAGTAACTGTGAAATGACCTGGGGAAGGCCACCACACTAGGAGAGTGGAAAATTCCTGCTTCTGTCAGCCATCTCTCTCTGGCAGGGTACTGCAGTGTCCATAGAGAAATGACAGCTTACACGTGACAAAGTGGCATAGATGCACGAGTGGAATCTGCTTTTCGTAAAAACAGATTTCATCTTTGGAATGTTCCTGTAGAGAGAAGAGGGTTTTTTGTGATCATGTATCAGTGTCCTAGGATAATTACCGATGTTTAATGGAGAGTGGATTTAAAGGCAAGAATAGAAGAGTGATATTGATATGAATAACCCATCGGGGTCTGTGTAGGCTGTTGAGAAAAACTTGACTTTATGCTACTTCTGGATGGAACACTCAGCACTAAAAAAAGTTTTACCTTTTATCATAGTCTGTAAATGAACAGTTTTGTGTGTCAGTTGCTGCAAGTGCAACAGGGAATCAGAGCAGTGGAGTGATGGAAGAAGGGACTGAAATGCCCATTTGAACTTGCCAGGGTGACTTCTGTCCTGTTAGTGTGGTGATGATGCAGTCGAGAAAAGAAAATGAGCTAAAACCTTTGGGGATGAGGGATGGGACCTTGCAAATATATATAACGTACACAAGGCTTAACCTTCTACCCTGATGTTGTTTCAGGACTAACACGGTCATTCTGATCGATTCCGAAGGACGGGTTACTTTCACAGAGCGCAACATGATCAATGCAGATGTCAACCACTGGGAAACAAGCACCTATGAATTCAAACTGCACACTTAACAGCTTTCCATCTGAATGGTTTGTAATAATAGCAATGAGAGAACAAGCCATTAAAATCTGGTAATGGTTTTGTACCAGCCTCCACAAGCTAAAAATAGCAAGGAAAGCAAAAGTTTAAATACCGGTAGCATACCCTGTCAGGCTCACAAATCTTTTGGATAAAACCAGAAGAAACTTTTTACAATAAGAAACAATTTATAAGCAGAAATAAATTTATAAATAATGCTCTGCCTCCAGGGCAAGGCCATCTTTGCCTAAGACAAAGTCACTGCTTTTTTTGGATATTCTTGTTTGTTTGGTTTGGTTTGTCTTTTTCCAAAGGTGTTTTAAGTAGACTCTTGACCATGTTTTCAGTTCTCAGGAGGAGAAACATTTGCTGCTTTTATTGTTCTATCTGAAAGTTTTACCAAACATTGCTTTCCCTTCAACATACCCTTTTAAGATTGTATAGCTGATGCCAGTGTGCGTTAAATGAATGTACGTTGTCTTTGTAGCATACGTGCTTTAATAACATTTAAACTTCTTAGCAGTTCCATGGTGCAATGTTCTGCCTGGGGAGAGCAGAGCAGGGGGCATTCTTTTTCCTATAGACAGTATAGCAATATGACTTCTTTCTAAAACTTGATTTGAGAGTGGATAGGAAATTTAGTCCAGTCTCCGTTCAGTTTTAATGAAAAAAAATCATAGGAGCAGACTTGCTTGTCTTTGATCAGAATAAAATTATTCTTATTGTGACATCTTTTTTCCTGATAGTCTAATTAGCAATTTTGTATTTTTTTAAAATTTTTGTCCCCAGCGGTCAGGTGAGGAATAGGTATCTGTTTGCAAACAGAGGCCGAATAGGAAGTTGACACATATCAGCTGTTTTGTACAATTTTTGGCTTCCTTTCTTCATTAGTATAATATGTTAAAGCCTGGAGTGACTGCTCATAGATTTTTAGGAAAAAAAAAATCTAATTGTTATATGGTGACATTATTGCAGTCTTATATTGCTGAAAAAGTTGGGTATTAAGATGTACTTTGTATGGTATAACATCTGTGAATTAAAAAGCTATTTAAATGCATGCTTTTTTCAATTATTCAGTACCAGTGTAGGTGAAAGAAGATTCTAGCTAATATCAAGATACTTTTAAACCCCAAGTTATTTTGCTGCTAGTGGTGTTCTGTTATGACTTATTTTCAATGCTGAATATTAAGTTAGTAATGGATTAATGCTGGTTTTTTCCTCTATATATGCGGAATGTATTCTTATTACAAGCCTGTGATTATTAATTAAATGTTTCAAAGTAGCAAGATTTCTGATACTCTGCACAAATATGTGCAACTATTCTTCTGTACTCAAGTGTGTGTGTTCAAGCATTCTCGTGTGTGTCTGTAATGGAGGCAGCAGTAAATTAAACTTGCCATTGAGGTGAAGTACTGTGAAAGGCCATTCCCAGATTTCTAATTGTGAGGAGATGCTAAAGCAGCATTTAGTCAATTATTTCCTTTGTATTTGCATATTTAAATAGCTTCTAGATACCACGACTGCTTGCATGCCTAGTCGGAGGTTGTTGATTCAGTGCTATCTAAATGACTTTCTGACCACCTTCATTGCAAGATGATGAATACAGTCTTGTTGGGTTGTATATCTTTTCAGACTCAGAGCCTTCCAGACTGTCTTTTGGAGCTGTAGGAAATGGTTAGCTCTTCCTTATTTTTTGATGACTGTTCAAACCATTTGTTTGTATGAATACAAATGTTATTTTTAGATGCAAAGAAATAGCCATAGCTGTCTTAAATTTCAATTTAACAAATGTATATTTAAAAACAAAACTCAGCTTCAATGGCTTGCTTTTACTAACAGGCCACATAGCAAACTCTTTTTATATCTTAAGGAAAAAAAACCCCAAAACCCACAAAAAAACCCCAACAACACAACAATAAACCACCAGTGTATATATGAAGAAGATATCCTCTGTGAAGACATTACCTAAATGGCAAGCAAAAAAAATGCTTGCATGCCACTTATGCTAAAAGCATTTATAAACCTTAGTTTTTATAGTAGTTCTGCAATATTGTAAATTTATTCTTGTTTTTTACATATAGTCAAAAGAAAAGCAAGTGAGAGCTTAAATATAAAAATAGTTGATAATAATGTATTTTGTTTTTCTTGAAACAAAATTCTAAATCTGGGATTTGCTTTTTCTGACAATTAAACAGTAAAAACCCCAAACCTCTGATGTTATTTTCTATTATGTCAGAATAAAGTGATCTCTTTTTAAACTTCTTCTGAAGTTTATGAGAGTTTTGTCACTGCCTTGCATGGAAACAGGATCAGGACTGCAATGCAGATATCAACAAATGGTGGTCGTCCATAGAAATGATCAGGTAACTCATGAAGTACATAATTTACTGTGTGAAAACTATAGTTGCAAGGAATCCAAAAAGTGTACATAGGAAACTATTGCATGGCATTTCTCAAAGTTTGCTAATATATAACATCTTTTCAAAGTCAGAAATTTGCATGAATTTTTGTTTCCTGACTTTTTTCCTATCAAAATGGTAGTGGAAGACACTTAAAGTATCTGTTTAAACTCAATTTTATATATATATATATATATATATTT
>JAAGNO010013845.1:7879-27744 GCA_033439905.1 Ceryle rudis | reverse complement strand
ACACTGTCTGTGAAAACATGTTTCTAACTTCAGAAAGTGCTGTTAATTAGAAGTACTGAACTGAAAAGTAAAATCACCGGACAGAATTAGTTCTGTTTTCACTCAAACCAGGACAGTTATTGACAGTGTCCTTCATATTAAAAGCAATGAACTACAGTTTAGATTGTACTTATGATTTTTCATCTGTCTAGAACTTTTAAGAAAAAAAATACTTATCTGCAAGAGACGTAATTAAATGTGGCATACAGCAAAAAATAACACTTCCTGAAATTCTCATTTTTTACTTCTCTTCAAAATACTCACTAAGAATTGATCTAATGCCCATAGCAATTGCTTTGATGACCATTGTTTTCAGGCTGTGACAAAATCACTACTCTCCATTAGGAGAATATTGCTAGCTTATTACTGTAATTGCCAGTCTCTAGTCTTGTCTTTTATTTTGTGCAATGTGCTTTTAGAATTTTTGCCTAAAATTAACCATTGAGAGGTAGTGAGCATATATAACTCTATGAATGCTTATCAGGCCTTTACGGGACAAATCACATATACTTTTCAGATCACCCAGCCAATGATTTGAACTAGCTTCAGAAAAGGTCATGTTTATCTGTGGAACATTGTTTCTAGTGTAGAATTTTTCCAAATGGCAGATATGAGCCATAGACTTCTGAATGAAGGACCTCAGCCAGCTGGCAGTTAGCATGTCTTAGAGGCATAAAATGACTGCTGATAATGATTTGAAACAGTTTACTTAAGCTGAGCAACTCAAGTTAGTTTAAGTGGCTGCTTGAACATAAACATTTTCACAGAAAGTTTGATTTCTTTGTTTTCTTACTTAGTATGTTCAGACATATTGTGAAGTTAACAGTTTTCTGACAGTCTTCATTTCCCAAGCACTAGAAAAAGCTTTCTGTAGTATGTCACAGCAGACTGTTAAGTCTCATTTTTTAGCTGATGTTTATTCATGTGCTCAGAAAAGTCTATTCTAGATAGTGATGACTTTTTTTTTTTTTTTCCCGCAGCACTTTCATAAATCCTATCTCATTCTATTTTTCTTTATTCTATGATTCTCTGATTTCTAAGAAGGCAATGGTAACTGTTATCTAACATTCTCAAGTATATATTATCACCTTTCTTCTCTTTTTAATCCAAGCATTAATCTAAGGGGTGCTGAAAATACTTACCTGGTTGAGTAAAAGCCTTTTAGTTATTACACTCTATCATCTCTTCCTTAATCCGCAAGGTGTGAATTTTAAAATAATAATTTATAGCTAACATGGTTTAAGCATGATGTCAAAAGCCAAGTGACATCAAAAGTGCCATGGCTGAAATATTACATCATCATTCAAACTCTGAAGCTACTTGCATGCTCATAATATGATTATAAAAAAGAATTAAAAGCATAAATTTAGCTTATTTTTTAAAACCTAATGCACACGGAAATAAGCATTCTACTACATTCTCTTGCACTTTGTTTGTTTCTATTTATGAAGATTGAATTTTCCACATAGACAAGGTTTGTTTAGCTATTTCTAGTAAGAATGAATGAGATAGAAAAAAAATTCAGAATTTGACCAGGAATGAAAATTTGTGAATATAACATCACTTCAAAATTTTACTAGTGTCTCATTAGTAGTAGTAAAGAGATAGGCCTAAGGACAATAAAACCACAAGATGAGTTATTATGTCAGACAAATATCTAAGAAAATCTGTATATGAATAAGCATGACCTCTGTGTGGCAATTTGATTTTCAAACTATGAATTAAAAGTACTTCAGTGGTTCTCGCTGGAGTTTTTCAAGAAGTGACCAATTCCTTTGTAGGCTGAGAAAATAGAAAATTCTCATTCACCTCAGTCTATATATTATCCCTTTTGTCATTATATTAGGCAGGACCTGTAGACTTTGCTTTGAAATGACATCCCTTTCACTGCTCCTTCTGTGAGCAAATGCCTTTTTCTATGAAGGCACTTCAGGCATTTCAAAAGTTCCTTAAAACACATTGCATATTTATTTCGTCCCAATATTTTAATCTTTTTCTTGATTAGGTTAGGAAACACTCTTTTCTACTGGTGTGATTTCTTTTTATGGGTCTGAAGTGTTCCTTGTGATTCACTGGTCCAGGTGCTAATAGCAAGCAGCTTTGAGTTGTTGCACACTCCTTCTTCATGCTTCCTGAGCTAGATTCTATTCCTCAAGAAGTGAATGAAAATTCAGTAATTCTCCCTTTGATTTAAGGAGAAGTGAATCTCCTGTGCATTTGCCTTTGTTGAAGGGTTCAAAACATTTTTCAAACTATTCCAAGGAAGCTAAGATTTCTTCTCCTGTTTGAAATGGGTATTAACTCAGTCATACTTCACGAAGAGCCTAAATAATAAATTTAGGAAATATTAGAGAATTATCTTTTTTACTTGGTACAGTAATTATCAGGTACCAACTTCAAGCTGACCTATGTAAAAATGAGGGTGTGTCTGATGGAGATTTTAAAAACAAATAAAAGGAAGATTAACTACAAAGTCTAGAAAATATCAAGGAAATAAGGTCTTTAGCAAATTTATGATCTTACCAGATTTTATGAGGGCTGTTGGTACATGGGATCTTTCATATTTTTTAAATTAAGAGATGATGGAAGATAAATTAATTTTTTCCTTCTTGCAGTTGTATTTGACTAATAACTGCAGTGATGACAATGCAAGCACATGGATATAAACAACATAACTTTTCTGCAGTCGATGGATTATGTAGTTATGTATATGTTTTTTAATTAGAATTGGACTCCTTGACATGTGCATTTGTCTACAAATATTAAGTAAGATTATTCAACTGCATATCAATAATATCTGTAGAGGAGGTTCTAGCCTAAGTGATACAAGTATTTAGACTTCAGGTGCTATGGTCAATACACAGCATCTGTAGTCAGACTTTGAGAAATCAGAAGAAAGAAAATCCTTGCCATATTGGTTTCACTGAAACTGTGTTTTCATTACTAACGAATTCTTATTAATCCTTAGCAATCACACATTTAATAAAGTGGCAAAGATCTTTATTCTATTAAGAAATCTTCAACAAAAAAAAAAGAAAAAGATGATGAAAGAATGTAGATGAAAGAGGCTAGAACAAGAGTTCCTAAAGAACACAAGAAACTAATCTGTGGTTTTATGACTTTGATCAAAAGTTTTCCTTTTGTGACATGTTTGCTTCATATATGTATTTATCTCCCTTTATAAAAGTGCTGAGAGATAAATGTTACCAATATAGTTTATTAATTCTAAGTAGGAGTAGAACAGGAACAGAAAAAAAAAGTACTCTTTTTGACTTAACTGAAACTGCTTGGAAGAAAAAATGCCCGTAAACTGAATGCATGGAGGCTCTGAATCTGAAATGTGGTAATTGTTTAATCACAATGCAGATCTTATAAATGGAAAATAATCTCCACCTTTCGTGTAAACAATGTATTGTATAAAGCACCTCTCTCTGATCTGGTGGCCTTTTCATAATGAAGTGATGAAACAAAACTTTCATATGAGAAATATAAATGTGTTAAAAGTTGAAGATATGTACATTTCATATATTTCCAAAGGCTCCATTTACACTCATATTTTTTTCTACCTCACTAGCACTATCATCCTTTTTTATTTATAGATCTTTCCTAAAATAGGCATGGTTCATAATCCTTGCAGTATTAATATTCTAAGATTGCTTTCAAGATATCAGGGTGTGTGAGGAAGAAAAGGCTGAAGTTAGGTTCAGTGTTAGTTACGCTGGCATCAGATTGATCTTCTATGGACCAGCTACTCACTGAGAAGTTTCCAGAACACAGAGGTTTCTAACTGTGCACTCTTAACACAGTAACTTGTGAAATAGGATGATTAACAGAATGTGGTTTAGCTGGATGCAGCAGTAGCTTTTCACTATAGATGTGCTCACAGAGAAAGAATAAGAGGGCAGGCTATAAGGGTGCACAGGAGGAAGGACAGGTATCTTCTAACACAATAGAGTCTTCCTATTACACAGAATCATAGAATTGTTGGAGTTGGAAGGGACCTCTAGAGATCCTCTAGTCCACCCCATCATCAAAGCAATTTTGCCTCGAGCACATTACACAGGATTGCATCCAGATGGGTTTTGAATATCTCCAGAGAAGGAGACACCACAACCATTACTTATTATGTGAATAAAGTACCTGGTTTTAAGAGCAAAATGTAGTGCCAGAGTGAGGTGGACCTAAGATGAAGCTGCTAGCTGTTGTGAAAAAAATTAATATTGCTTTACAGATTTTTGCTTTGTATCCTCTATGGATTTTGCCTTTGAAGATTCATATCTTAACCACTCAGGTCTTTAGATATATATCTGCTTTAAAAAAGCACAATAACCAAGTAAAATGGCATGATATTTCTCTTCAGGGGTACAACAGTCATTGTTTGGTAAAGGTAGAACTGTAGGGTTTAATTTAGGCCCCACCACTTCAGTATTTAAGGTCCCACTTCCTCCCAGCATTTGCACCAGCCAAATTCTAGTCTTCACAACATTCAAAGGACCTGTACTAGTGCAAACTTGTTCAGAGTGCATTGGAAATAATGACAGCTTGAACTAAAAAAACAAACAAAAAACCCCAAACCAAACAACCAAAGAAACCACAATCAAACAATCAAAAAACCCCAAACCAAGCAAGCAAGCAAGCAAACAAACAAACAATAAACACACACGCACAAAACCAAACCAAAACAAAAACAAACCCCCACAACCAAACAAACTAAGAATAACTTTTATGAGGCCTTGTGGGAATCTTGTTCTTTATGATACTTGGTGATTATGTTCAGAGGCTGGAATAAGTGTTTCCATGAACTTTTTAAAAATAAAAGAAGGGAGGAAAAGGAACGCGAGCATTTGTAGTTCTAAGGGTCAGGTACTCTATTGCGAGTATTTTACTGGATTCCTTGCCCTAACTCTCACCCTAAACTAAGGTTAGACTCACCTAGGGACTGTTCTATAGAGCTGGAATTAACTGATAGTCTGTATCAGCAAGGAATTGGCTAGTCGTATACTATATTTCAGCCATTTTCTATGTCATGTTTTGAGTGATGAAGGCAGAGAACCAAGAATCTAAAATGAGGAACTTTTGCAAGATTTTTAAAAGAGAAAGTTCAAGCTTTGTTTTTTGGTTTTGGGTTTTTTTTTAATACATAAAAAGAGTGAAATGAGCAAATGAGTGCCATAATCCTGCCCTAACTGACTTCAGTTTGTGGGATCATGCTGAAGAGCTGAACAATATATAAAGGCTAAGTAATTAGCCTTTGTCCAAACTTTCCCTCAACTCCATCTAGTTACTCCCAGAACTGAATGCTATTTTTTGGTGGTATACACTGAAATTCTGTTTCTCTCTTGTCTTACACACCTGTCCGTGGCAGTACAGCCCCCCAGCCCTGGGTGGCTCTGCAGAGGGTCTCACTCCCAGGCAGCAACCTCAGAGGCTCCTGGGGTGCAGTACAATGGTGCCACTGCTCTTTGTTAGGCACTGCTGAGGCCTGGGGAGAGCAGGAGTGTGCAAAACTTCATAGGCCTTGATTTCCAATATACTTGGTCCTTGTGTATGGCCTCCTGAAAACAAAGTTGGTTTTTTTTTTCCTGATGTGTTTTTGCCTGAAAACCAAAACCAACCTCCCTGTGAGGCTTGGAGAATGAGTGAGATAGAGAGATTGGGGTGGGGTCCAACTATATCTATCGCTCCTGAACACTCTGAATAGAGGAGGCCAAGGAGGGGCAGCACCTCCCCCTCACCCCCCAGGAATAGCGTTGATTGCAGTGGAAAAGTACAAGCCTAGTTTTGCCCATAGTCAATCATCTCACGACCCTATAAATACTTATCCTAAGTGAGGCTCATCGGAGCCTTCCTGGATGTCAGTAGGCTTGAGTCTCACATCTCGCCCTGAGCTGGGATGGCTCTCAGGCTACACTGTCCATCTGCTAAGACTGACAAAGGGAGATACACCATCCATCTGCTAAGATCAGTGATGGGAGACATACCATCCATCTGCTGAGACCAATGAAAGTATGAAAGTATATGTGAGTATTTCTGATCTACAGGACTTTTTTAAAAAAAAATCATGGAGAACACAGGTTGCCCAATTTATTTTCAACCCGCAGAATAATTCCATCTTATTCACAGGTTCAGCTCTATATCTATATCTATAGCTCTGTTTGTGTGCATATGTGATTCACTTCTTAGATCTTATAGAAATTACTGCATGTATCATAAGCAAATGTTTATTCTGATTTAGTATTCATATATCAGTATTAATGAATTGCTGCTATCATTGACTTTAAGGTACTATGTTATACTAAGCATTACACAAACTTCAACACCTTTCCCTGTGTCTTTAGACATAAACCATTGACCAGGTCTGGGAATGGGGATAGATCTTGCCTTATTCTCCAAAGGAGTTGGAGGGAAAGGGGGTCTATTCTGAACCTCATGACTGAACAGCAGGACCACCCTTATCTCCTTCCTTCTGCCCATTCACAATCCCTGTAAAAAGACCCAAATCTCAGACCCAAATCAATCTACTGTTTATAAGTTCATTAGTACAAATATTATAATCATATTGCTTTCATTAGTTGCATAGAGTTTACTCATAATCACACTATTTTAATTACATTCACTTACCTTTGCCTTGTAGTAAGTAATGTAGTTACCTTGCCATCAATCAAATCTTGTTTAACACAGTTGATTCTTTGCTATATTTTACTAATTAGCTAAATTGTTACTCTTGCTTAATAAATTATAGTGCTGCTTTTATCTGAAGTGAAGTGCATTCCACTCATTTTTGTGGCAAGTAGAGCTTTGGTTAGGGCTCTGTAGCAAGCAACAATGGAAAACATCTTCAGACGTTTTCACACACCCTATGACAACACCTGAGCTCCTAACAAAGCTTTTTCATACTAATGCAGAATTTTCTTTAATGGTAGGTGAAACAAATGAATCTGAATCTGAGTCCTTAATACTCTTCCATACTTGTGATTCACCAAAAGGATTATTCAAGTAAAATATATCAGAAAAAAAAGCCATGGCTTACATGAGGACAATGCAAGAAAGAGCCTTTGAGAGCAGTGTGGCAGAAAGGTAAGATGTGCAGGGACTTCATTGTAATGCAGCTTATCTGACATTGTCCATCATCATCTGCTTGGATGGAATTTTATCCTCCTAACCCCTCTCCATGCTATGTGAACATATGAAAACCCTAAAGAAGTGAAGGACAATACAGATTTGAAAAGAAATCTTAAAATCTGAAAAACAATCTTCATTTTTCCCCAAAGATTGATTGAAATACAAAGCCAGCAAAAACAGTATGAGACCCTGAAAGCACTCTTTAGAAAAATAAATGCAGGAATATTTAGTTACTGGGCTATAAGACTTGGGGTGATTATATAAGACATGGAAAAAAATACAGGGAAAGAGGTGGGAGGATAAAAAGCCACTTACACTGAACATCTTTTCAACTTCTTGTCATGCTCACCTTTTTTTCTGGCACCGGTGAAAAATAAAATATTTGCTGAGCTGAGAAACATCACCGAGTTCAACCCTGAAAGAATATGCTGACAATTCACACGGTTTCAGGGCTTCAAAGGTAGGATGGTTAAACATCCAGTGGAGCGTATTTTCAGAATCCACAGTTATATATAGGTGTGCATTTTTATGGGGGATATTAAAAAGGAGGGACAGCAGACAAATAAGAGAATGTTAACACTAATTGCCAGAAAAGTTAAACAGTTTTATTTTGAGTTTAGTTTATAAAAGAAGGATTTGTTCTTTTGGTTTTAGATATGACACAAACAGTGGGTATTATTTGTCTGTGAAAGGCACTGAGAATAGCTAGGGCTGGGACAGACACCAGACACTTATTTAGGGGCTGAGAGTCAGTCATTATGTCTCTCAACCCTTTTTTTCTCTGTGCAGAAATTCTGACAGAAATTTTGTCCTGAGAACAGACACTTCTCCTTCATAATATTTTTACAAGATGGTTAATAAGGGAGTCAACAGCTAGAGGATATAGTTAGGAATTCATTTTGTGGTGTGTTCATGCTGGTGAACACTGTTGCACTTTCCACTTCCATGACTGATTCCTTCTGTTCATTCAGAGATGTAAAGTATCAAGGCCATTTTGCTGGCTAAAGCCTCAGTTATGTTCCATTGAAATGGACCTATTTTAATGCCACGTTGACAGCTAAGCATGTGTTTAAAAGTCTGAGGATCAATGTGTTTCAGGCCACCAGTTCTAAGAGAGTGAGAGTCTTAAATCAGACAAATTCTTTGTCAACTTGCTAACTGGATGTAAGACTAAGAATATGAATTTCACTAGCTGAAGCATGTACTGCTGAGCAGCTGGCGTTTATGCCATGCATTAGCTATATAAGAGCAGCTCTGTATGTGGAATTTTCTGTATCATGAGCTTTTGGAAGGGAAAATGTACTTTACATTGTGTTCATTGACATATACATATGAGAGAGAAGCTTGGCTATGAAGCTTTGCACAGGAGGCGCACAGCAGTCTAATCCTGTAGATTTCATTACTGCTGTGATAAGGCAAAACTGTTCTCCACATCAGCTGCTAATAAATCCTCCCACAGGCCTTTAGGTGATGCATCACTGGTCACCACTGTATCTCCATATTTGTGTCGATGAGGCCCTATTTCATTGAGTCCTCAAGAGAGGGAGCCACTGGTGCAGAAAGTGACTAAATTCTGCTGCTTTCTTGACAGCACCAATCTTATTAGTCTCCTTTGTTGTTAGCAGAGGAGAAAAGATACAGAGAAACAGTGAAGGAAGTTCATAAACTGGAAATTCTTACAATAGAAACAAAGTGTGGGGTGTTCAAAAATATGTGGCATATTTTTGCACTTTTTTTGCTAACAAAAGTGGGAGATTACAATGATGTATTTGCTTTCTTAATAGGCCTTACACTTTGCAAGAATGAGTCAGTCATGTACTTATATATCCTCAATGGCTAAATTGGTGTAGAAGACAAAGAGTTCAGGTTCTTACTGGTTTAAAGGCAGCCTGTGAGACATAAAAGTTTCTATGCATTACTATAGAGAATAGAATCTTCAAATATTTTTGTTTATTGCCCATAGTTTTCTTCTCTATTATGCCTGTTTCTATAAATATTTTATATAGGTTCATTTTCTAATGTAAATGCTTTTGATATTTATGTTATAGAGAAGTATCCATGTAGAGTTCTACACTGTTATGTACTGTTGCTGTATTAGTCTCACAGTATGTGATCTGAGGAATGCAAGTGAGCATGGTATGAGCATGAGTATGTTATTGCTCTCAATAATAATAAAAACATTGCCCTATTGTGTATAAATCTTTCCTGAAAACTTTGTTGGTATTCTTTTTGCTTGTTTCAATCTCTTCGGGGCAACAAACATTTACAAAACAACCATCCCAATCTAAGTTAATATATAGTGAAATTATGCCCTCTGCTTATATTGGATATGAAATACACAGCTAGAGGTTACATTGATATCAAAAGTTTTTGCTATTAATAGAAATGTTGTAGTCCTTTGACTGTGATTTAATATTTGGAAAACACTTCCCTAGGAACCACTGCAATTATGACCATACTTTGCATTTTCATTGAAACATTTTTAACAATAATAATAATAATACTATCAGAAGGGCATAATGTGTGTTTCATTAGAAATTCCATTGAGAGATTGTGTTGGTTAGTCTTAAAAATATGTCTTAATAATCTCGTCATCACAACAAGGAGTTTCTTTAATATGCTGTTACTTGCTTAAAAGGGTTGTTTTCCTCTTGGCTTTTAGATACCCTTGATATAAAACTGTTCTTTTTCATTAAGTACAATTGTAATATTCTCTTTTGGAAAACTATTATTACAACTGAAAGAATTTTTTTAATAGGTGCATTTGATTTAGTAAAGGTTGTGTGCTTAGCATTACTTTACATTTTAATTAGAGCTGCAACAATCTGTTAGCTAGCACTGAATTCTGATGAACATGAATCTCTAGGCATGTTTGGAAAAGCTCATGAATTCTGTGCCATTCGCTTAATGAGCTGTCGGAAAGGTTCCATCAATAGTGTCAAAAAATTTGTTTAAGAACCCTCCAGACGTGTTAAAGAAGCTTGAATGAGCAAAGGCTAATATAAAATGAGTGCCATTGGGCTAAATATTTCTGGAAAGGTCTTTTGCTGCTGATATAAGGAAAATTAAAGGTCATGCTTGAATGTTTGCTTTTGATGGGGGTGTTTTTGAAATATGGAATTTAAAACATAGCTATTAATAGCTTCAGCATTATCTCTGGAAAGAACAATATGAAGGTATTTCTGATTATCGCATTCTCTGCTGCAGTACAAGGGTGGATGGGGCCTTTTCTAGTCTCCACTAACCACAGCACAGGGATTTGAAGAGTACATAAAACCCCCAAATTCTCTGCAGGGTTCTTTGAAACCCACAATTGTTGCAAGAAATAGAATTGTGATAGATGATAGTCTTTTAATGGATCAGCAAGTCAGTGGAAATCTAGTACCCTCAGCATTTCCACAGTGTCATACATAAGACTGTGAAAGACAAATACTCTTTCTGACAGTTTCTGTTCTAAAGGAACGGAAAGGTGCAAGGTGATGATCTCTTCATGTGTCACTGGCCTACTATTCATCTGGGAATTGACAGGGAGACGATAAATCCTCTGTATTACTCATGCCAAGAGGGTTATGACATAGCATCTCTTTGGAGCTTATAGGGTATGTGACTGTTACTGTACAGGATATATTCTCAGGAAGATGTGGTAGTCTGCTTTTAGTCATAGCCTTGTAAATCATTTATGACTAAAAATTGTTGACTAGCTAATACCTTAAGTTAAAAAAATAAGCATGTGTTCTCTAACCATATGTCTAACTGCTGTCATTGATAGAGATATCCCAAGTTTGTAAGAAAAAACCATATGTATAAATATTTAAAAGTGGAAGAGCATGAACAGGTATATTTATTTTCAAAGAGGCAGTGAATAAAATATCAGCTTCTTGCAAGCCAAGATACCATGCCCCAAGAGATTCCAGGAAAACCTAAATCACAATAAAGCTATTGAATTCTAAGATAATTCTTTTATTTATTTATTTATTTTTAGCAGTTGAGTCTTGATCTGCAACACAAAGAACAATCAATTACATACTCTTGATTTGAGAAATAGATGATGGTTTGTTAAACTACTTCATCTAAGTCTTGCTTTACTAGGTAGCAATACAGACAATGTTTCAGAGATGAAGGATAATAACTATCTGCAACATAGACCACTGTTAAAATTATTTTTTAAACAACCTATCAATGTTACAGGTAGTTCTGAAATCAATAAAGTACACTTAAGACTGAAAGGATAGTCTAGATGTTGCAGAATCTTTTATCTTATGTCTCTGCCAACATTATATCCTTAAATTACCCACATCCATTTTGCTTCTGGCTGAACTATTATTTAAAACAATAATAATAACAAAATTTAAAAATCAGGGGATGGCTTGACTCAAATTTTCTAACCAAATCACAAATGAAGTAAATCTCATTGTTGAAGACTCTGGTGCTAAATTCCCCTCTCCTTGCAGAAGTAATGCAGAGACTGTGGTAATAAGGTTAATTTTCAAATTTTTGCCAAACTGTAGGTAATCTGCATCAAAATTCTAATAGGCGATCCAGAAATACTAGATGTGATTTGGATGGGAAGTAGCTATGACTGTATCAGCTTAGTAGATGTTGAGGCTTGATGTGGGAGACGAACCCAGGGATTCCTGTTTAGATGTGGAATACTTGTGATTTTATCATACACCTGAATTCAAAATAAGGTATTTGATTATATCTCTAATTTATCAAAGTCAAGATGTTCAAAAGCCAAGCTTTTTTTTTTTTGTGTGTGTGCTTCACTGTGAACATCTAATAGAAAGTGTTTTATAGAAGACTTACAGACAAGAGAAGATTTTAATACCTAAACGGAGGTTGTAGTGAGGTGGATGTCAGTCTCTTTTCCCAAGTAACAAGTCATAGGAGAGGAAATTACAACAAGTTGGACCAGGGGAGGTTTAGACTGGATATTAGGAACAATTTCTTCACCAAGAGGGTTGTAAAGCACTGGAACAGGCTACCTAGGAAAGTGGTTGAGTCACCATCCCTGAGGGAATTAAAAGACATATAGACAGCACTTAGGGACATGGTTTAGTGGTGTACTTGGTAGTGCTAGGTTTACAGTTGGACTCAATGATCTTAAGGTTCTTTTCCAAACCTAAATGTTTCTATGATTCTACGATTCATGAGCACAAATGTTTCTCAGGTATCTACATTCTATTTGTCCCATTGAAAGAGTTTCCAACAGTTAAAAATGCCAAAGTGGATAACAGATGTATGTGAAGAAGATTCTTTAGACCTTTGTGCCATTTACTTTATTGTCTCATTGGTACAGTGATGCATCCATACTATGAGCTACATGTATACTTATAAATTATCTACTTAGCTTCCAAATGTGAACAATTTGATAACTCTTAATGGGATTTGACTCACAATAAAAAGAGATTTATTTTCTTCACTCTTATTAAATGCAAAACACAGATTTCTCTTAGATTTAGCTAGCACAGCTTTCTTATGTGTTGATATTATTGTTTCAATTAGGAGAAGTTGTTAATATTTTCATGTACATATAAAATTACCTTCCCCAAATCTATAATGAATAATTGCCTTCCTTTTAATTAAAAATGGGGGAATTTCAGTGGACAGTATTTACACTACAGAATTTGAGGAAGGTCTATTGTCAGCTAGTGATTCTGGCTATCTATCTGTGTCATAACTGCATTCATACAATGTGAATGTAGTCATGACACAGTTAACTTACATCATTACTGTCATACTAATCAATTGACTATATGTTTTGTGGACTAACAGTACTATGGATGCACAGATATACAAGCTGGCCAAGGTACTCTCTGCACATTTTTGTATGCAGATATGCACAGAGAAGACTTTTGTAACCCATTTTTTATCATTAAGAAGAATTAAATTCACCATGAAGAAATGCACTGGGCATTGATGGAACTTGCATGTCTTAGATCAAATTTTTTCCTGACTCTGTCTGTGTCTGCTATCTGAGGAAGAGGGTGATAAGATTGACCAAAGTCAGGTTTCTGAAATGTCAAGAACATCAAGAATATCAGCTGAATATGAAGATTAAACAATATTTATTGGCTCTTACCAAATGGATAGTCTGGTCTATGGCCTGCCTGACTTTTTTAAAGAGTTGATTAAGTTTATATTGATAAAATTATTCTTAAAGTAGTTGTCACCATTTTTTTAGTGGGTTTAACAAAACAAGTAAGGATGTAGATCCTCATGTCACTCAAGATAGGTGATAACTTTTCTGCTCTTAACAAGTCATGTTTTGCTACTGGCTAGCAGAGTTGACATTCAACTTCATTTAAACATGGAATGGATTGTGATATGTGTGATTTGTTGGAATTGAGCTTTAATATGAACATATTTTTTCACTTTAAGAAGTCCTTGAATGCTCTAAAAAGTGTGACAGCCTCTTGCCTATAATTACAGTTTTTATACATGCAAGGCACAAAAAATTCCTCTTTGATACATGTAGAAATTTAGATTAGGAAGTCAAGTATATTAGCCTCTCACAAATTATATTGATCAATGCTTTACCTTTAGGAGTAGTTTCTGTTTTGCTTTGTTGCTTTTTCTAGGAAGATATAAAGATTTATGTTTTCCTTTGATGTATCACTTCCATTTAGATTGATGTGATGAATTACTTTCATTTCAGTAAGTGTATGCATTTGGACATGTTGCAGAGCATCAGAATATGTAACTGTATTATTTTTTAAAAGATCATCTGTACCATTGGATAATTTCACTACTTTACCGTTTACCATTAGGAAGATCAATGTAAAAGTTCTCTTTAATTCTCTGTGTACAATACCCACACATGCATGTATCTACAAAATGGTAGAATGGGAATATTGAATACTAATAATGAGTTGGTGATTTAGAGTGTAGCCCTTTACTAGTAAGTGTGACATACTGCAAGCAGGACAATTGAGTGACAGTCCCACAGCCTCTTGGTATCCTTTGGATAGGTTACTGTCCTCCATTTAGACTATATAATGTTTCTGAATCGATTATCTGGTATAGTTTCACATCCTGTAGCAGGTACAGAAACCCAATTCACAGAGCACTGGGAAATCTAAGAGAGATGTAAAGACAAAGGAGTAAGGAAGATGGAACATAATGTTAACAGTAAAAGCAATTACAGGGATATTCTGGAATATTTCAACTAAAATGTATCTTTGAGGAAACTTAAACCTATATTCTTTCCTCCCCCATTTCTTTTTCATAAAAGATGCTGGTTCAGATACTATCCTTGCAAAGTAATTTCATTAGTAATGTGGGGGTGAGATGGGGTGATTTGTTTCCTTGTTAATGTAGAGACTAAAAATTACCAGCACAGACTGCACAGGCAGGTTGCACAAAACTAAAAACTGACTATACAGTATGGGAATACCTGTGCTGGAGCATACCAAAGAAGAACCTATTTCAGTGTCCTCTCTCTGAGAGTAACCCTTCTCAGTGTCGCTAAGAAGATATAAAAGATAAGGGAATATCAACCACTTCCCAGACAATCTAGAAAATATAAATTGTTCTATGGAACCTACAAATATATAACTATAGAGTCATCCTGTAGAAGAGAGAAGGAGAAATTATTGATAAACTTCACTAGATTAGGTAGCCAAAGTGAATAAATACAGCAATGTCATAGCTTCTTAAGGCCAAGGTACAAGTCATTATTAAGAAAGATGTAATCTCGGTCATT
Organism: Ceryle rudis; assembly: GCA_033439905.1. NCBI lineage: Eukaryota > Metazoa > Chordata > Aves > Coraciiformes > Cerylidae > Ceryle > Ceryle rudis. The sequence continues at coordinate 12,878 of JAAGNO010013845.1, read as the reverse complement.
TCTGACCACGAAAGTGGCAGCTGAGGAGAGCTAACTGAAATGGATATGTCTGCATATCAAGATGAGGGCAACTCAGAACCATCACCAAAAAAGCAGACTACTCTGAAAATAAAAATTTAGACAGGGATAAAGCATGTCATCTGGTACAGATGAAATAGCACAGATGAAAAGCACAGAGAAATATTGTAGTATGTCATTAGGAATATCCTGACTGCTAATGAAGTAGCTATTTGGATACATGGCAAGCAAGAAATGAAGCTCTCTGTGCTGTCACCTGCTCCAAAGATTTGATTTATTGGACAGTGAATGAATCAGCCAAGAAAAAATGAAGCTCCTAGAACTTACAGACCAGAGGGGATTTTTTTTGGTGGATAAAGTAAACCCTCTACTTTTACATACAATGCTGTTGCTTTTTTCAGTCCAAGATGAATAATGTAGAGGAACACATGTAATGTGCAACACATCCATTTCTGCTTAGGTCAGGGATACTACTTTCTATAAAAAAAGTTGTCTAGCTTTTACCTTATTTCAATGCTAATTATCAACAGTTGAAATGTTGTGGGTTTTTTTAAAAAAACAAAAGATTTGTTTCCCTTCTAACAGAATCTTTCAGTCATAGAATGGTCTTCCTAGTGAAGTCTTGAAGTAAATCAGAGGTTAAAATGAGAGAAACAACAAATTTTCTATGATATCCATTCAAGTTTTTTCTTTTTGTAGATCTGTGCTCCTACTGATGTGACAGAATAGTGGTCATGCTACCCATCTTCCTTTCTAATCACCCCTAAATACACTGTTGTATCTAACCCACAAAGTCTATCAGAAAGGACAAAAAATGGCGTTTGTTAAGCAACTAAAAGTAGCCCTTGGGTTTAAATAACATGTCTTTATATCACAAGTAAGCCAGGCTGTCACAGGGAATCTTAATATGTTCAAATAAGTGCAGGTTTACAGTGTACTATAATATTCCTGTAGTATTCGATTCTAGAAGAGTACATAATACAATGGGCAAATGCTGACAAGACAGTTACGTTCACCATAATACACGTGGGTTTGTACTGTCAGCTATTACTTTATTATAAACATAAAGGAGAAAGATTTTTTTTTCTCTCTTTCTTTTATATTTAAAAGGTGAGATGAATTGTAGCTGTCAGGGGGCAGTTCAGCATTTTAGATGTGTCAGATTTGTGTTATCTGTTGTACAGAGGAACTATTGCATGCATAAAAATAGAGAAAACACCAACCCAAGATTATTTAGGTACCAACTCTCCATGCACTGAATCTGGTGAGAGTACCTATTGCCTTTAATAGGATAGGGCTTTAAGAAAGTGATGCTTGGTTTTCATTTATTGTAAAGTGTTCATCTGAGAGAGTGTTCTGATAACCTTCATGGACTGATGAACACAACTGATAGCTATTCCTAAGAAGCCTAATGGCTTTCATGAGCAGAAACTGATAAAATGGTGTATTCTTCAGCTTTCTTTTAAACTCCTGACATTCAGATGTAACTGTTAACTCATTTTAGAAAATGAAAGAGTATAATTTTTGGTTCTTTACATTGTTGCTGCGGTAATTTTGATAGCAGAGCAAATTAAGGTAATGAATATCTTATCTCACTAACTAAATACTGCTGAAAGCCTTGCTCAGAATAAAATCAACTTTCTTCATGGAGCTGAGTATCTTAAAAGAGACACAGAGTCTGAATATGCCTCTCTGTTTTAGTATCTTATATTTTCATATGTTTCATAGACATCAGTTACATCAGAACATCTTTTGGTGTTACAGTGTCCTTTTTATTTATTTATTTATTTTCCTCAAATTTCTTAGGACTGTACTCCCATTGAGATTATAGCTCTGATATTATTTTGCATAGCTTTTTAAATTTCTTTCCAAGGTATCATTACCTTCTCTGGTTTTCCTCAGGCTAATAGGAGTCGGATGGAAACTTTGTTAAATGAATTTTCTCAACCATATGTGTTGTATCTGAGTTTAATAAATCCAAGGGGAAGTATTTACTCTGTGAGCTTTTCTAATCAGTTTTTGAACCTAGATAAACTGTTGATATCTGTGCCACTCTTGAGGCAATTAATTCCAACCTTTAACTACAGTAAGTCTGATTATATTCCACTATTTCTTTGTTTTGAATCTGTCAGCTGAGATTTTAATTTAGCTATTTCACATTGTTACTTATGAAGACATATATCATATACCTCTGCAGTCATTTCTTTTACATGCTATAAAGTCCTAGTCTGTTCTCCCTTTCCACAACTTTGCAGGAATACTGCAAGCCCATACAGAACCTTCATCAGGATTCTGTTGGTTTTTCTGTTTCTTTCCTGAAGTATTGCATTCTTTGGGGTTTTGAGCACTACTCAAATAGTTACAACTATTCATTACTCAGTAGTTACAACTATTTCCTCTGTCCTCAGTTCATCGCTGCCTGTTTGCAGTTAGGATTCTCTTGCCATTCAGTGTGTTATTTTTAATATTTATCAACATCCAGGTTCTCCTGCTATTTTGTCACCTGATTGCTCAGTATTTTGAGATCCTTGTGCATTTTTTTTTTTTCAGTCATCCCTCATTTTTATTTCTCTGAGTACTTTAGTGATTGCTATCACACCTTTATTTACCTCTTTTTCTAAATTTTTCAGGTTTGTTACATTCTCCATTTTAAGTATAGCTTTTTTGAAAACAGTTCCAATTTTTAAATCTGAGGAAACAAAGATCAGCACTCATGGAGCTGCTGGAACAAAACCAGTCTAATCAGGCCAAAACCCCTCACTTGCTCAAGTATATGGTTATGTAATGTGGACAACATTTTCTGACAGTCTTATCAAGTATTTCGGCTCATAGTCTCAAGACTTCCAGCTCTCACTCAGTTCATTAACTGCATAATGAAGAAATGTGAAGTATTTATAAATGCAGTCTTAGTTGTTGCTAACTCTCTTTACCTCTGGGCTTGGAGAATAGTTACTGATTGTTAAAAATGGGAACACTGCAGCCTGAATGCTGAATATACTTGGCTATTTATGTCCCATAAGGCGCTGCTGATTAGGTCTTCTAGTTTGTTCTTTCTTTGTATATGTAACTGTGAAGCTGAAGAATAACTTCAAAGTTTCTTGATTTCTGTTTGATATCACAAACAAATGTGGCTAAATGGCTTCCAAATAAGCAGTGCATACTACCTAAATAGAATATTTGAGCTGTCATCACTGAAGAATTTTATTTCATTCTTCACTGACAAGTATAGAAAAATTTATATGGAACTTTTGACAGTATGTAATGTGTAGGCAATGTGTGCCGTGTTCATAAGAGATGCTACTCATCATATGAAATATTACCCGTCATTAAAGCTTCCATCAGTCACATCTGACTGGCATAAATCAAATAGAAGAAATTCCCATCTTTACAATAAGAATTGTTTTGGCAAGTGCACTATTGCATAAACATATTCTTTTGGGAAAAAGTAGAAATTCACCAGGCATTTGAAATGGCACACATAAAACTGCAAATAAAACTGACAATATATGTCAATATAAAGAAAAGTATAGGCTATGTTCTTGCAGAAACTCTTAATATAAGCTGATGTGACTTATAGTAAAAAAATATTACACTTAATAAATCTGAATAGTAGGATGCAAACAGAAATAACATCAGAACTTAGAGCAAATTTGGCTTCTGAGTTAATATTTCTTATGTAATAGTACATGGAGCACAAGTATGAATCTTCTCTTCTTGGAAGTATGGTGATTCTCATGAGTAGGGTAAACAGCTTTCTGTTTTCCAGGCTTTTTAGATAATACACTGTATGTTTTAGCTGCACTTCACATATCAGTTTGTGATGTTTTCGGGAAATACTTTTTAATAAAAACTCCGTCTAAGAAAGTATAACTACTGCTTATGTGATTCGGAATGAAATGTTGTGTTCTCAGATGTATGTTGAATCTTGTATGCCATGTTATTGGAGCACAAAGCCTGTCAGCACCTATGAGATATGAGTGTCCACATAACTACAAAATATACCTATCTAGATTTTTTGTTTAAGTACTAAATGGGAGATGTTCCCTTTCATCAGCAAATAGCAGGGTTTTTTTCAGAGCAGAGAAGAACTTTACTTTTTTTTGCCAGCACAAGTGATTGTGGGTGACTTCAATCACCTTGATATTTGTTGGAAAGGCTACACAGCGAGGCATACTCAGAAGGCTCTTGCAATGCATCAATGATAACTTCCTGATGCAGGTGTTAGAAGTGCCAATGGGGAAGGGTGTGCTGTTGGACCTTGTATTAATGAACAAAGAAGGTCTGGCTGGGGATGTGAGGGTTGGAGATAGCCTTGGTGGTAGTGATCACAACATGGTAGAGTTTAGTAGTTGGTCTCTTGGGAGAATTATAGGAATGCTATCAGGGTATAGAATCATAGAATGTTTTAGGCTGGAAGGGACCTCTAGAGGTCATCTGGTCCAACCTCCCGACACAAGTAGGGACAGGTTGCTCAGAGCCCCATCAAGCCTGACCTTGAATGACTCCAGGGATGGGGCCTCCACCACCTCTCTGGGCAGCCCATTCCAGTGATCTATCACCCACATATTAAAGAACTTTTTTTCTAATATCCAGTCTAAATATATCCTTTCCTAGCTTAATACCATTGCTCCTTGTCCTATCATTACAACCATTTTGAATAGACCATCCCCTGCCTTCATGTAGGCCCCCTTCAGGTACTGGGAGGTCACTATAAGGTCCCTCCAAAGCCTTCTCTTCTCCAGGCTGAACAGCCCCAACTCCCTCAGCCTGTCTTCATATGAGAGATGCTCCATTCCTCTGATCATTTTGGTGGCCCTCCTCTGAACACACTCCAATATGTCTACATCCGTCTTGTGCTAGGGGCTCCAGAACTGGATGCAGTACTCCAGGTGAGGTCTGACCATGGCAGAGGGGCAGAATCACCTCTCTTGATCTGCTGGCCACAGTTCTTTTGATGCAGCCCAGGATGTGATTGGCCTTC
>JAAGNO010013844.1:38826-49063 GCA_033439905.1 Ceryle rudis | reverse complement strand
GTACGTATCAGGTTCACCAACTTTCAAACCCTAAACTGCCCTAAATCACTTTAAATCTTACCCGGTTTTAACAAAGAGGAACCAGCCACAAATTTCATGGGGTTTTTGGTGGGAATTCCTCTCTGGTAAATGGGTAAATCTTTCTTTGGGAGGTTTCCCGTTAACAAACACCCCCAGTTTAGCCCTATTTTGCAGGTGGGGAGAGGGTTGGGAAGGGTTTCAGTTTACAAGGTCACACAGACTGTATCTGTCCCCCAGGTACATGTTTGGCCATTAGCTTAATAAAAAGAGGAGGGGGTGGAAAGAACAAAAAAAAAGCCACCCTAAAAATACCCTTTATTTGCTATAATACTATACAGCAAATGGAAACATCCACACGCTCCGCTATGTCTTGGCTAAGCAAACCTCATAAATGTCTGAATCTCCCATTATGACCATGATTTCTAGAGGGAGATGAAATCTTTACCTCTCTCTAAATTGATGGGAGTCTCCCTCCTCCCTTCAGATGCCAGAATATGGAAGTAGAAGACTATCCCTCTGAAGGCTGTATTTTATAATACGCTGATGAGATGCCTTTTGATTTAGGGTTTGCATGAAGGAAGGGAAAAAAAAAAAAAAAAAAATCCATGTAGTCTGCCAGCTCATCTAACCCAACTTTAATCACTTACTGTGTAGACAGCTATATCTGAGCTAGTCATCTAAAATCCCTTTAAAGTCAATGGTGAGAAATAGATGGGTTTAGGATGCAATTAATTGATTGGAAGGAAAAGGGATCTATCATATGTGGAAAAGAATTGTGGCCCAGAGGGTTCTGCTTTTCCCCATGTACTTTACAGGGAGCTCACACATCTGCATTGTAGTAGTCACTCAAAAGAGGTGAGAAGAATACCACCAATCTCTATTAACCAGTCTCTCTTTTTTTTGATCTCTTTTACTGTTCCACTTGCCTTCTGTTTCTACACCTATTACCCCTGGGACACGGGTTCAATTTTTCACATTACAAGCCCATTAACCCCTTAAGGGAATGGGTTCATTCATGTGATGGCAAGGAAAACTTTGGGATCATACATGACCGCTCGCCTGGGCCAGAAGAACTGATCCAGCAGGTTTAAAAATCACATTAATGGATCTCTTCATGCCAGTTGTCACAGAGATATTCAGAATAGGACAGATAAGAGAAAATTTCCTACTGTTTTACTGCTCTTCCAAGGACTCACAGGCCCTTCAGCTCCCAGAACTCTAAGTCATGTCCGGAATGTACCAGAAAATGATGATGGTTACATATAGCCAATGATGATTGGGCTGTGATGATTTACATGGAGACAGAGAGAAATATTCCCCCCTAAGGAAGACGTGGTATATCTGCTGACTTGAAAACATAGCAGACTTCAGGGGGAAGAAAAATTAATAAATTCATCTCCATCCACTGAAATCAACTTGAAATAAGTTTTGCCAGACATGAATCTTGTGGAGACCCCCAAATGCCTTTCTTTCACCTGATCTACCACCCAATGGACAGCCCTGTGCAATTTCCTTCTGCTTTTACAAGCTGGTGAACCAGCCTATTTCCTCTCACCCACCAAAGAGCGACCATTGTACTGAAGATCTTTGAGAAATCTGCCGCACACTCTGACATAAGGGAGTCAGTTTTGTTTCATGTTTTCCTTCTGCTGGGGCATTCATCTTCAAAGTGCCTCGCACGCAACCGGGGAGCCTTAGAAGCATATCAGGGGCAATTCAAAGAGCTTTGCATGGAGCAGGAGGGGGTTCCTGTTCAAAGCTGCAGCCTTGCATCTGCCAGAGAAGAGCAGATTCAAAACCGAAGAGGTCACTTCACCTACCTGTAGTGGGATCTCATATTCAGAAGACTCCAACTAAAAATAAGGGCTATTTAGACAGTGTGATAACTGAAACCCTCTAGGCAATGCTCTTTCTCTCTCCCCCTCACACAGACACATACAGAGCAACGTCTCCTTTAGGGGAAAAAAAAAACCAAACCAACAAAACTGTAGGAGACATAATGGCCTCCAGAAAACTTACTCACAGATTAGCTCCATCTATAGCATCCTTCTGCTTTGAGCACAAAAGTTTCTAAGGAGCTGGACCACCACAGACCTCTGTTCAAACCACCTGGAACAAGGAAACTAGAATAAGCAATATGAGAGAGTGGGTAAAACCACTCATTTCTTTTCCCAATTTAAAGCCATATAGAGGAAATGTTCTGCTTGGTTCAGAAATAAAAATTACCTGTTCTGTGGTCAGACCTGGATGACATAAGGGCTTTGCTAGGATGGGTGCTGTCTAAACACAGAGTAAGACAGAGCTGCTTTCCCAAATAAATTCCATAGAATTTATCATTTATATGGGAAATACAGAAAAGTATGAGAAGAAAGCATTGCTCACTTTATACACAGAGAACCAAGATGAGGACAGATCACATACAAGCAGATCAACAGGTTTAACATCACTGATGAGGTTAAGGAAAGAAAAAAATGGATTTTTAAGTGAAGCAGTAGTAGAATAGTCTTGCAGGTGATCTGTGGAGGCTTTGTATTTGGCACTAGACTATTTTTTTTTTTTAAAAAAACAATTTTGATTAAACCTTTTTAACACCTGCTTTTTGATAAGACATAAGTAGCTCTGCATCTGCAGAGAAGTCTCATACTGGCTCCTGAGAGACAGGACAGTTGCATCTCTGGGATTTAATCCCACTGCCCCGAGTTAGAGAGTTCTATCCCTGCTCCACTGCCAACACACATCTGGCGTTAGCCACCTCCCTCTCCCCTCTGACATCCGCTGCTGCAGGTACAAACCCCATCTCTGGACACAGCTTTCATCTGGAGTAGTTCTTGAGTATCTACTGTCATCAAGGACTTTTTTCCCCCTTTTTTTTTTTAAATAGTAGATTAAAATGCACTGCATCCTACACCACCTTCTCAGACTCCTCTTATTTCTACTACAGCTGCCTTATTAAAAGCTGTAAAGCCTTTGGGACAGTCTTTGAATGACACTTCACATATACAGTTACATTACTCTCTGGGTCAATTCTTTTTTATTTAGTTTTTTTATGAATGCACCTGGTTTTGTACTTCCTTTAAACTCAATTTAAACCCCACCTCCATTGCCACAAGCTTCATTTTGCGGCAGTGCTGACTGTGGTATTTCAGATTCAGCACGCTTACTTCAGGTTTCGTTTAGAACAGCAGGCCAAGATGGACCATAAACTTTATGTCCGATTCCACTTCTCACCTAAGATTTGTGGGTTTTTCACATTTCCCTACTTCACAAAGGCATTGTTCCTTTAAAGCACATGATTCAACGTCCTGGAAATAATTCAAAAATTTAATTGTAAAATTATGCACGTGCTACCTCTACTCAACGTCCAGTGTAGTTTGCTACAAGGCATCTCTCAAGAAGAACTAACCACTTTGAGACCCTCTCACACCATAAGGCAGCTGGAACACATGTTATGCCATATAACCTGCTTCCAGGTGATTTCAAAGCCTGCATTTGCAATGTGCTTCCTTTTTTTCCAGATTTTACTCTCACTTTTGTTGCTCTTGCAGTGACCTCACCTGGAGCAATGAGGCTGCAAACCCTCCATAGGTCTTCACAGAAAGAGCAATTGGCTTGTGCCCAGTGTATTTCCCAGGCTGTAAACCAGCATAAAAGTACAAATGAAGAGCCTCGGACTATTTTTCCTCCCGCTGTGTGCAATCAAGCCAGAAAGCATCCCTTACTCAGAAAGAACCTGCAAATTACCTCAGTGTGCCTGACCCACCAGCAGCAATACAATATCAGGACTGTTTTCCCCCACTCACTCACATCATCGGTGCGCTGTTGGTTCTGCTCCTGCTGAGCTCCTCCAGCAGGTCTGGGATGCTGCCGGCCTCCACAATGCCTGTTTGGAAAGAAAAATGCTGAACGTGAATGAAACACAAACCTCCGTCACCAAAATATATTAAATATTTCTAAATAACTTTACATCCCTTTATGTATTGCAGAATTGACCTCATAGATCTGGGAAGTCTGAAACTGGGGTAGATTTAATGCAGCTAAGAAGGAAACACAGGAATGCATTTTGAACTCAGCCATGCAAGGCAGATATTTTCTTCAAAGGACACTGAGGCTACCCTTCGTTACATTCAGCTACTGCAATTACACAGAGATTTAGTGGAAAAGGACTAAAAAGTACCAATGTAAACCGAACAGCATCACTGCAATGTCCAGTAGGATGAAATTACTTCCTTACGTGGTAGGTACCATAAATGTAAAGGTTTGATAATGTTGCATTTTTTTGCATCTCTTCAAATTGCATCTGTGCTGCCCCAGGTCATTGCAAACTCTTCACTTCCCTCTCCTTTTCTCCACATTTTCCTCAGCAGGATGCGTACCATTCAGCTCTATATTCCTCAGAAGTTTGATTTCAAGTTCTTCATACACCTAATTTGGGCTTAATTCGAGGCTGGGGTAAATCGTTACAACCCAGATGAAGTCAATAGGAGCGCAGCGACTTACATCAGCTTTGTGTCAGCAAATACTGACAAGATTGATCTCAAACTTTTTCAGAACAAAAGATTTTTGAAGATGGATTAAACAACATAAATGCTGAGCTGTTTTGCTAGACTGCAAATGGCATAACACATGCTTTGTGTGACATCTCCGAATTATCCCTTCGTGGTAATGTTGACATTACATGGTATTGACTCATGGAAGAAGCTTAAATACCCTTTTAAGTTTTCAAGACTCTTTGACAAAGCACTATTTCATTAACAAAATGTTAATGGAATCAAGGAAGCTTGAATATACAGGGTAGCCTGCTGGTTTCAAGAAGCTCTGCTCACTGGCCGAGAGATGTGACTGCAACGCAGCAACGTAATTTTTATTTTGAGGACAGAAGAAAAGGGAACATCTCAAGCAGGGTACTCAATGGTTGAGAAAGGAGGACTCAGGTGCTTCCACAGTGCTCCACTAAAGGGCTACCGCACCTTCTGTTGGAGAAGGTCAAAATAGCACAAGTGAAAAAATACATAACACAAGGTAAACTAGGAGAGAGCGCAGGGTTAACATTGGCTTGGAGCTAAGGCTTCTTGCTTGTGTAAAAGAGGAAGACCTGGAGAACATTGGGATGAAGAATACACGCTCTAGGGTCATGTTTGAGAACCGGGTATTTATGTGCCCACAGCTAAAATTGTTGGCTCTAAGCATCCTGCTAATGACAAAGGTCTCTAAGATAAGTACAGGGTTTTATGGCCTTGCTGCTAGGAACAGAGCTTGGTTTTCAGGTTCTTGGTCTAACGCAGAGCAAGGACTTGATGATGAGACAGGAGCAGCACCAGAAGAGGAGTTGGCCTCACCAGATGTCCCGTGTCACTCACCAGGATGGCAGGGGAAACGCCTCCATGGTGAGCACTGCACTCACAGCCAAGGACACTGAACTTTGTGATCTCGCCGGGGTCGCAAGTTTTCCACATGAATTAACAGACGCCCATTGAGCCGCAGCAGGATTTTTATCCTGGCTGAAGATCTGCCCCATGATGTTCACATCCTTTTGCCAGGAAAGCATCTCCCACCCTCCAGATAGCCCTCTGTGAATAACTACTTTATAATGCGAGACACTTACTATGCAGTGGGTCACTGGTAGCAGGGTTGAAAAAGGGACATTCAGATCCAAAATCACAAGCCTCTATAGTCAACGCTGAAAAAATTAGCTCTGTCTCAAAGGCTCTCATAGACCTAGGAGGATCAACACGTTCAAAGAACAGATTGCTGCAGTATGTTAGCAAAGGTTAGGGAAAGCTGGAAACCTTAAGGCCCTGCAAATCAATCTGTGTATTGCACAAAAGTTGCTCCTCTTCCAAACCTCAGACAAATGCAGATTGTGTTCATCGCACTTTTAGGAAAACCTTTAATCAAATTCTCTAACTCTGTTTTGAGCGAGACTACAACACTCCAGAGATACCAAGACAACTGGAAGGCAGAAGTTCTGCAGAAGGGGCATTTTACTTCTAAAACTCCACTTCATCCCCCTTGCGATTACACAGTGCCTACATTTAACCCATCTTCAGAGCTAACCTACAGCAGTTGTTCTATCACCCAGTTACCCTCCTCAGACAAGAGGAGGGATCTGGAAGAAGAGAGGAGACCCACGGCTTGAAATGAGAACAGATTTAATGAAACACCAAAAGTAATATTAATACCAATATGAAGTATATGAAGTTCTACTCAGCCTAATGAATGTACAGTGGTCACAAAAAACAGTCCTTGCGAGCAGAATGGTGGGCCCCCCCAGGGCGAAGGAGGGCCCCCATGCTCATCAAGCTTCCTCCTTTATAGAGAGCATGACATTTACTGTCCGGGATACACCTGTAGCCAGCCCAGGGAAGCTGCCCCTCTCTCCCAGTTTAAGCTCCTGGCTGACTGGAAACTGCTAACTGCCTGCAAACCATGGCTGGCCTATGATTCTGATCCAACAAAACAAGGAGATGCAGATTTGTAGTATCCTGTCAACTCAGTGACACAATACACCCCTGTTTTTCTTCAGCTGCCGCATTTAGCTACAAGCACTGTGACCATAAATTTAAAAATAGAATTAAAAAAAATTAAATTTAAATTCTACTACATCTGCAACTGCATGAGCATAAAACTCACTAGATGCGACTGGCATTACATAGTAGGATTTTATTTTCCCATTCAGAGGAAGGAGGTGTTGAGCTGAGCTAAGCTGTAGCCCACCCTGCTGCCTGCCACTCAGACACCTCTCTCGCCAGCTGCTCCTCAAGGAGAACATTCATTATTCCAGAAGAAAACCACCCATGTAGTATCAGGTCCTGCTGATTTTCTTGAGGTGAGAAGGTATTTACTCTCTCTGTAAGACAATTATAGGAATTGGCCTTTTTATATAAATATATATACATACATCTGTCAGCCTTTTTATATAAATATATATGCACACACACACCTGGATGGGTCTCTAAGCCAAAAGATTAAAGAACCAAGAAAAGGTATTCAAAACCTGATAACACCAACACAGAGACCTTCCAATCATAAATACTTGTCATTCATAGCATAATATGCAACCTTCAATATACCGTTCTGTTTCAGGCGCGTTTAAGTACCCTACAGAAATTCCTTTATGCTGCTATTATTCCTAAAGAATTTCAGATGAGTTTGGTTCCATCATCATTCATCATGTCAGCAACTCTACGGATAGTTACACACACTTTGTCTGCTCAGTTTTATCAAATAGCTAGCCCTAGGTTTTCTTAATTTTCACTGGTCTGCAGAAATAAAAGACTTCTTGCACTTATTTATAAACTATGTCCTCACTTTTTCTGTAAAAGCCAAGCAGTGCATTAGAGATACATTAGGTCTTCTGATGCTGGTAATTCCATAAGAAGGACCATCCCAAATCTTGCCTTGTTGCTTGTACCTGAGATTTCTCTGTTACTTGCTGGGATTTAGACTTAAGGAGAAATATTTTCTTGGTGCTGCTGGTAACTGCATCCCCAAGGGCAAACGATTTGTATGGTGGGTCTTTCTCTTTCTGGATGTTCAGCAGCCTGAGCTGACTTCAAACCTTTTACTTTTCAAACAATTTTACATCCATGGGATGAGTAAGTCACCCTATGTAATGAAAGGCAGAGAAACTCTGAACTTCTTCTGTCATGACAGAGAAGGAAAGAAAACTGGTGACCAGCATATTGCTCTCACCACCCAGTATGAGGCTTTGCTCCCTTTTCCATAAATCACACAGTTTTTGGAAAAGCTGACAGAACTGGCCATTACAGAAAGCAGCACGTACCAGCAAAACCAGTCAGCAGCAGAATTTCCAAACCCAGGCTGTAGGGTTATCGGTGAACAGAAAATATGATGTTCCCAGGAATTTGATTCCAAAATTCTCCCAGAGTGAGGTAGACAAAATTACAGTATTTTAGAAGGGTAATGTGGCAGCTCAACAGCACTTTAGCTGTCACCACGGACTGGAGAGCTTTGTGCAGGCAAACTGGTATTTGGTGGAATGAGCGGCAAAGGTCTCAGCAGACACATTAGAGCTTCCATCCATGAAGCTTCTGAGAGGAACAGACTGAGATTTTAGAGGAAGGATGGAGCCATGGGACACCTGATGTCAGCAAAAGGCTTCCTGACAGCAGCCCCTGAGCACATCCCAGCGTGCGTGTGCGTGCGGCGGAGCTACAAAACCGAGCAAGAATCCCCCAGATGGCTGCAGCCACTTCTCAGCCACGGAGAAAAGTCTTTATCTGGGATATAATGGGGCTCTCCTGACAGTACATAACAACCTCCTAGCATCATCAAGACGATAGGCAGCACAAATTAACTGCAGTCCACAACAGTTTTCCAAAATGCTCTCCCATAAATTGTGTTGTGTACTACTTATAGACTTACATAGAGAACCATAGAATCGTACAGAAAGGTTTGGGTGGGGAGGGACCTTTCAAGGTCATCTCATCCAACCCCCTGCAGTGAGCAGGGACATCTGCAACCAGAGCAGGGTGCTCAGAGCTCTGTCCAACTCACCTGCCAGGGATAAGGCAGTGACCACCTCTCTGGGCTACCTGGGCCAGGATCTCAAAACTCACAGCATCAAAAATTCTTTCTTTCTATCAAGTCATTATGATGATCAAATCAACCACAAGCATTTGGCCTTTTGACTCCTTCAGAAATCTCTCACAAGATCTGTGGAACCGACCTTCCTCCAAAAGAGCAAATGCAGCATCGGTACCTGCTGATCGAGCCTTTCTAGTTCCAGTTGCTTGGATCTACCCACTTGGTCAGGCTTCTCTTTTGTCATTCTCCAGGTCACTCCTGGAGGAGACCATTTAAACCAGTGTCCTGGTCACCTAGCTGGAACCACTTCTGGTAGTTACGTACTGTCACGTCCGATTTCCTTTAAAATCTCGCATTCTGCTCCTGGATATCTTGTCAGTCACTTCAAAACTTTAAATCCGTTGACGCTTCCAGTTCCTTCAACATACACCCACCCCAAGAAAAGACTCTGCTCCGAGGAGAATCTTCTGCAGTGAAGAGAAATGCAGCATCTTTTCTGTTACAGCCTTATATGAAGGTATAGAAAGTATCTGCTTATCTAACATGCATAGATCACTTTAAATATACATGTGTAAGCACATGTACGTGTCAAACCAACGTGATTTTCGGTGTTGTGCTTTCAGTTGAAATCCCCCCAATGTTGTTGTCAAAGCTACAGTTGTTAACTCAACCGTTCTGCTGCAAATAAAGAAAAGGAAAAGCAAAACAAATATTTAACATACATATATAGTCAAAATATTTTATGTGCTCCCTCTAGAATGTTACTTTATTAGATTTGATATAGCACTTCTCTCCTCCTCGAAGACTTTTTGCTCTGTAAAAGCTGTGTTGGAGGCACAGTGTAAATCAGAGCAAGCCCTGGGGCAGGGAAGAAAGGTTCCCATCACATACAGAGCCCTGGCTGTGTGGCACCGCTGCCCCGTGGCCATGCAAGCCCCAGGTGGCATCCACAGCACCAGTCTCGTGTGCCCATGCTTCAAAGAAACAGCAAAACAGGGAAGCACCAGCTGAGGATGTGGACCCCACTGGAGTGGCTTGGGATCTGCAGTTCCCACAAGCCTCCCTGCCACATGGCCACCCCTTGGCCCACCTTGGGTGTCCCTGGAGCTGGAGCTCCTCTCTGCTCTGGCAGCTTCATGGGTAGGGAGAGCCCCAGAGGTGGTCCCCATCTGCAGACGCTTCCCTTTAGAGCACTTCAGCCACCTGTTCAGCACAGCAAAATATCCAATCCATTTAATGAGGCGTTGGGTAAAATAATTCCTTTGAAGTCCCTCAGACCATGACAGCAATTAACCCAAGTCCCATCTTCACTTTTATTGTTTTACCTACTCTCATTCAAGATCAACAACATCGCTGACGGTGCAAATTATTCGCCAGCATAAGGGGATGCGTCTCACATCCAGCGGTTACCGTCAGCTGGCAAAGTGACCTGACTGCAATCACAGCCACGACGTGTGGTGGCTTCAGCCTCCCTGGGCTCAGCCAGATTGGCTTTTTCATAATCTCCATTTTGCAGCCATAAGGCTGTAAGGCAACTCGTTGCCTTTACTACTGGCAGTATTTAGATAAATAACCTCCTGTACGTATAGCACATATATAATATGCTCATTATATACATAGTATACTCATTAATTATTATATAAAATATAAATAATATCTATAAAAAATA
>JAAGNO010013844.1:17291-36863 GCA_033439905.1 Ceryle rudis | reverse complement strand
CGCCCCAGCCTTTTGGTTTCTCGCAGTGGGTGTCCAAATGGTTAGGTTGAATTAGGGAGATTCTGCTGTAAAAAAAAAAAAAAAAAGGCAAAAAAAAAAAAAACCCTAACAAAACAAAACATACCCATGTGCATATTCACAGGCTTCTACACACCGAAGAGCTGCGTATAGCACTGTACCACCATTCAAGAGAACCAAAAATAAAGCTTTCAAAGGAGACTTCAGTTTTCCTGCATTTTTTTTTCCCCTTTTCCAGCATTTCCCTCCCCCCCCCTTTGCCACCCCCTGCCAAATATTTCACTACTGTTCAACGGTGGCATGGTTTAAGGGAGTCCTGCAAGGAAAGCTCCTTCAGCTGCTTAGCCCAACAGCATAAATTTGATCTCGTAATTAGTATTCAGCTCAGCATCTTGGATAGAAACCAATGTTACAGCCAAGAGGTGGTTTAAATCACATAAATCATAGATCAATGACAGAACTCTAAGCACTGGATAGATTACAAAAGTAAGCTTTAGTTAAAAATAGATTAACCATTTCCTTGCAGGAATTCCTGAAAAAAAAAAAAAAAAAATTGTAAAAAATATCCAACACTGAATATAAAACAAATAAAATTAAATCTGATCTTTTTTTTTTCTAATGTATGCATATACTAGATGAATTGTTCTTTCCCTTGACAGTTGCACACTGATTAAAGAAATGTGTTAACACGCTATTTCAATGGAAAATATTGTAAATTCTGGAGACTTTAATTTTTTTTAATGAGCCTTTAATAGCCAGAAAGAACATACCAGCAATGCTAGGTACAGGTTTACAGCGAATGTCACAGCAACTAACAGATACTTCTTCAGTCGCTGTTTTTATAAAGAGGCTAAGAAACCTTCCCGAGCCAAGGAAAATGTTTTTGAGAAGTGTTTTTAAAGTCGCTTGTGTTCTAAATTTTAACTAATGAAGCGCCCAGTCTGAAGAAGCGTCACAAGCCATCTGCTATCCTGATTTAAGTGACCATGGGGGTACTCAGAATCCTGAAGGATTGTGCCCAAGATCACCGACCTGTTAAAAGTTCAGTGGAAGAGGAAATACGGGGCTGAATTTCTTCCCCTTGACTAAGGAAGGAAGGAGGGTATGGCTCAAATCACATTCTCCGTCCAGTGCAAACCAGTACTATGCCAAATGGAGGGGGAATGCAGGTTGTGTCAACCAGGAGCAACCATAGCCCTGCACACTGAGAACTGCAGAATAAGGATTAAAAGCATTAATTATAAGAGCAGAATTAAAAGGAGTACTTGCTCCTGTATATTTTACTGTGTTTTCCTCCCATGAAATCAGATATTAGTCAAAAGGAAAAGAAAAAAAAAAAACAACAAACCACACCAATTTTTCAGCTTTTGAAAGAAAATTTGCATGTCCATTTTCTTAGTTGTGGAATTGAAAGTAAGAAATGCCTGAGCAGCAGCACCTCAGCTATTCCTCAGGCCAGAGAGCATCACAGTTCCAAGCCATCATGGCTGGAATAATGCCCTTGAATTCCTCCCGTTGACTGGCAGGAGCACAGGAGGAAGAGGCTTTTAAACGCACACAGTCCAAGGCAGTCCCAGAGACCTCAGGGAGGTGAAAAGCAGCCTGAGCATCAGGCACCCAATCCTGCCACCTTGTACACCCTTTTAGGCTCTCCAAACACAGCTTCAAATTACCTAGTAAGTAATTGAACAAACTGAGAGAAACACAAAGTTTCCTATCCCCAGACTAACGAATTTTGATCCAATGGAGAACTGAAAATATGGGAATTCACCACAATAAAAAGTTGCACCATTCTTGGACTAATAAATAACTGTTGTAGCCACAATATAGTGGAACCAAACTTCCCAAACACCAATACCTGGTTGTATATTTAACTTTCCACAGATCACAAAAATGTGAACATAATTGTTGCCATAACTAGAATTATAAAAAAAATAAATATTACCGCTTTTATAGGAATTTACCTTTGTTTTCAAATACTCTCACTCCATCTCAAAGAACCTTTTCAAACTTTTAGTGCTTTATGGAAATTACTACTTTTGATTTCCAAGGTCTCGTTTCCCCCTAAGAAGAAATATCTCAATGGCTATTTGAGGAACAACATTCAGATTTCAGAGCTGGCACCCCGCATGATCGACTACTGCAATATATGCAATCAAGAGATAGATTCAAACAATAATAACTAGCACAGGCTCCAGGGCACAGCAGAATGTGTCATTTACTTCAGCCCCGATCCTTTAAACATCAGTCCTGTGAGTAGTTCAGTGGAAAATAGATGGGACCAGTCGTGTAAGTATAGACTGCTCATACTGGGAAGTTTTCAAAGGCTCTGCATTTTCTAAGATGCTGAAAAAATGCACATCAAGTTTGATAAAACTAAAAAAAAAAAAAAGAAAAAAGAAAAAAAAAAAAAAGGAAGGAAAAAAAGAATCTCTTGTAATAAGCCAAATTGTCAGAGAAATGTCAGGGTTAATTTTTAAAGGCACATTTCCCTCCAGCAACAATTCTCTTTAATTATTTCAATGTGAAACACATTACTAGGCATGTTTCGTTCCCTGTTCTCAGCTCACAGAGGCTGACACAAGATAGGTACAAGATGTTAAATCTCCTTCTGTGATGCTCACACACATCGGTGCTGGGTTCCCTGGTCCTTACTGCCTCCGGAGGGAGAAGAGGGTGGGCAGCACCTGCTGCACCTACAGCCTCCAGCTGCTCGTAGCTAACTTCTGGGGCCACCACCTCATAGTCACAACACCAAAATGCAGCAGGGTACGGTTGAGGAAAAAACCAGCAGGATTTCAGAGTATGGCCCTTGACACATAAGCAGGCACCGAGCACAGCACGGAGCCCACAGCCAGAGTGGTTTAAGGGTTACTGGGTAACCATGACACACTTGACAGCCTTCCAGTGTATTTGCACAGGAATTTCTCCAGATATGTGGTTTGTTTCATTTTGGTTTTTTTGGGTTTTTTTGGGTTTTTTTTACTTTGAGGTTTAATATTCGTGTGGAATAGCACAAAGCAGGCAAAGTCCAGTGAGAAGGCTGCTGGCACCCTGCAGTGCACCGAGGATCCAGCGCTGCAGGATGCTTCCCTAGGGCTTTATGAGAAACACTTTATGTTTCTCACAAGTAGTAGGGGACACTGTTCAGAGACCCCAAATTAAAGATCAGCTCAAAAATACAAGTGATGCTGGTTTCAAATTTAGAGATGCAGAAGAAACCTCAATCTAATGAATCAGTTCAGTGTCCCAGAGCAGCATGTTTGTCCAAGCACTTCAGATGGCAAAGACTGATTGATTTAGATGGATGTTCTGTTTTCTAACAGAATTTCAAGCTGGAGAAACAAGTATTTAAAGTTCTTAAATATGCCAAGAGTCACACTGATCTAGTCAACCCTCATTTTGGTGCAAGGGAAGTCTAATCCTTTTCTTGAGGAGGAAGGATGGAAGGGAAGAGGCTTTGGACCAGCTCTACCAGATCGGCTGTAATCTAATGGTCTTTTTTTATACCACCTACAGTAAAACTCACTATACATCTAGTCGTAAGATTAAAAGCTTTTCAAGTTGCTATCTTGGGAAATTTCTTTCAGAGAAATTACTACAAAGCCTTGTTTTAGTGTCTTCCCCTACTGTGCGTCCCACTGTGTTTTTTTAATAAGGAAAGCTATCCATCCATAGAGGTGTATCCTGTTCTCCATGCTTGAGTGTCTAACAGCAGGCACATACAGTAGACACTCTGATGTTTTGCCTCTTTAATTTTCACTCCATAATGTTGGTGCCTGGTTTTCCTGACTGCACCTTCAGAGCGGTTTAATTATGGGCGTGCGCAGAATTTTGAGAGGGGATTTTCAGCAATGAAATTCAGATGTTAGGAACAAGTTTAATACACAAAGATCTGCAGAAGTTTTTAACACAAAATAAAATCCCGCTACGCTGTTATCACAGGATGAAAAGTGCGATAACATTACCAAGAGAAAACATACCAAGACTTCATGACTAAAGCAGAAAAGAGAATGGAGATGCTTCATTTAGTCTTGAAAAGATGCTTCATATAGATGTAGAGATGCTTCATATAGATATGCTTCATATAGATATAGAGATGCTTCATAGATATGCTTCATATAGAGATGCTTCATAGATATGCTTCATATAGATATAGAGATGCTTCATAAAGATGCTTCATAGAGATACAGAGATGCTTCATTTAGGCTTCAAAAAGGCAACCGTATGCTAAATATGGAAGTATGGCTGATAGACCACCACGGTTTCAAGCAAAAAGGACGGTCATAGGTGTCTACACTCCAGCTCCCAACTGGATTAAAAAAAGCTCATGACAGAATTTATTAGCCCAGAGATTTTACCACTGATCTTGATGAAATTTTTTAAGCCAAGCAGCTCCCTGATAAAAGGTTACTGCACTACTCACACATCAGACTTGAAACATTTTGGGTGGGTTTTTTTCATACCAGGACAGCTACGAGGTATAACCAAGCACTGTTCCATTGATTTCAGACAGGGTATGAAAATTGATTCAATGGAGCACCACCCATTCTCCCCAGCTAAGTATCTGTCCCTCTAATCACAACTAAAAAAGATTTTCTTAGTCAAAGGCTTGAAGCCTTTACTCACTCACACCAAATCCCCGCTGAAGTCGGTGCTCACAATGCATCCATTTAAACCTTAAACTGCAGCGCGCGCTCTGCCTGGTGGCACAGCGTGTACGGATTGAGACGCGCGCTCCCGCCACGCCAAGGCATCGGCAGAACGGTACGTACCCTCCGTACCGTCTCACGTGGCTCACCATAATACCCGACTACCTTCCGATTCTGACACGTTTCTTTAGTAACTGACAAAAAAATTAGCACATTCATTATTTTTGCTAACAGGGGTATGAGCTATATGAAGAAAACATGTACCTATGCTGACAGAATGGGAGTACTTTAATTTCCAAATTACATACATAAATAAATCAAGCCGTATAACCTGATAAATGAAAGATTATGAAAATAGTAATATCCTGCAAAATCTTGAGAGGCATCATAATTCCTCAAACAATTATCTCCTGTCATATTTGTGAGTAGCCCATGTAGTTCAAGAAGAGAAAATACAAATGTGCTCCTTTAAAATTCATGGAACCACTCATTCTGTCATAAAAGCAGGCATCTTTCATGGCTACTTATTTCACACAGTCTCATAACTAATACTGACAGATACTTGGAATGCAAAAAAAAAAAAAAAAATTTAAAAAAATAAAGAGCACCGGACAAAGAACACGAGCTGCTCGATTCTTACATTTTTTATGCTTAAAACAGAAAATAAAATTATTTATTACACACCGCGGCAGAATTTCTGGCATAATTAAATTAAAATTTGTAGATAAAAATGAGATTGTACAAAGACTGGTGGTATACTGCTACCAGGATTGGGCTGTGCTGCATCCATGACAACAGGATGGAAGGTTGCTTTTAATACTATTATCTTACATACCCACAGCTGAATGCTAATGCAGCTATACTGAGGAAATCAAGTTTCAGATCTGTATCCACTGAACTTATATCCACTAGGCAGGGAGTTTAAAAGCCAGGCTAGCATACAAAGACTAATATTATAGCCCTGTCAACTCCCCAAAGGTCAGGTATTTCAGAAGGTATACACAAATATTAATTGTCAGGTAGTTCTGTAGGGAAGACCAGAACTGAAGCAGCAACAACAACAAAAAAAAAAATTAAAAATTGTTTTTCGTGACCGTAATTTTCTTCCAATTTGATTTTATAAAATGGGGGTGCAGAGGAAAACAAAGATTAACTCAGCCCAGTTTATGTTCTGAACACTGATACACGATGATACTGTTTCTTATGAACGTTGTCTCAGAAAGGATTTTACCTGTTTTCCTCAATGGATGAGATAGAAAACGTGTGGGAAAGCAGCTGGACAGCCTTATTTTTCCAGCAGATACCCACAGTGCAACTGACTCATCGACGCAGCTCCCGACCCCAGCCTGCCCTGTGCCTGCACAAGGAACCTCTGCTCTCCCCAGAGGAACAGCAAACTCTCCCAAAGGCACCTCCAACTCTGCCCGGTCCCTTCTACAGACATTGTCTCCAACTTCTCAATTCATCTTGTTCTGGGTTTAAAAATACACTTTGCTATAAAATCATTAAAAAATGCCAAGCTACTGGTTTTGGGGGCAACTAGCTTAGTATTTCCCAAATAACAGAATTGTGAGCTGTCTTGTAAAAAAAAAAAAAAACAAAAAAAAACCCAGAAAAAAATCAATGCTTCTCTTCCTTGTTGGTGCCAACAAAATCTGGTTCAGTAAGTCCCCAGGAGGAGAAGCCCTCTAAAGCCTTGTTCTACCAGAAGCAATATCGTGCGACTGGCAACACTGATCCATCTTCCAGAAGGTGAAGACAGCGTTACAAACACTTTAGACTCTCCTCGGTGCACAGGTAATTTTCAGACTTCTTATGCTATCTGGTTTTCCTTCTCCAACCCACTACACTTGTGGATGGAGAACTCCAAATAATTTGAGCTACTGTAAATTATTTGACCACTTTCCTACAACAGGCTGTAAGACGTGGTGTTACTGAAATCCAAATCCAACTTATATTTATAAATCACAGGCTCATATGCTGTCATATCCTGTACAATTCGTTTTTGTGTGCAGTACAAGGTTGTTGCAGCAAACTCTTGCTCAGTCATGTTCTGGCTCTGGTTCCTGTCACAGTCAAGTGTGAGGACATTCCGCAGGGTAAAAACACCCCCATTTGTTTATGAATATATTCTTAGAATTACTATACATGAAATAAACATAATAAAAGAAATAATGTCTAAATAAATTTAATAAACAACATAAAATAAATAAAATAATCTGAACTAACTAAACTAATGACAAGAGGTACTTCTGGTGAAGGTTTCTCAAGTCCATAAGGTGTTCTTGCAGGAGACCAAGCCACCTCTCATGAAAATGAGGATTCACCAACAAACCACTGCAGAAGCGCAGTTCACAAGGGTTTTTTTTTTTCCCCCCTCACCCGGTGCCGAGCACCCTTTCTCTTCAAAAGCTTCAGTGAGGCAGCAAAAAAATGCTTCAGTTAAGGAAAAGTTAGAGGTGGCAACAACAGTCACAACGATGAAAGCGTTGGCCTCTCAGTGGCAGAGTGACAAAAAGTTGTACTGTCTTATGATATTGTAATTGAAAAAAAGAAAAAAGTATTACGTTGTTAGTGGAAGTGTATTTAAGAAAAGCCCCACGTGGATGTAATAGAAAATTAATCCTCAGAGGCCAGAAAGTCCCTGAGGATGTAGAATCCATCAGGAAGTTACCTCCTGTCCCAGATTTTCTTGTTGCTTGCCTCTGCTGACAACAGTTGTCTTTTCATTAGAGTATTTGATATCAATTTGCTCAGACACCAGGGGCAAAAAAGGATTTCACTTTCTTCATCTGAACGACACTGATCCACAGAATTAGTACTTTGAACAGATGCCAGAGTAAAATAGTGACACATTTTCTAAACTAATAACCACAGGTGGCCACAGCAAATTGTCCAAAGCTTCTTAGGGCTGCCCAGGCAGGCACAACTCTCCTGAATACCTGGTGATTCTGGTACAGACAACATCCCTGATTGTGAAGGTATCTCCTTCCAACCAGCTCTTTGCTGTTGTTCACGTTTCTAAACTAACTCCATAAAGAAATGTCACCGTCTTTAATGCCCTCTTTCAGATACTGCCCATCCTCCTGTGGCAGGGTACGCAAAGGAACAACTGCTCCGAGCGCATTTTCACGTTAGTATCTCTCAAAAGAGGTTAGCCTCTATTTTGGTATGCATTGAGCATTAAGTTAACTTCACGTGATACAACAAATAAGCTCAGGATGGACGTCCACCTCACTTCATTTGACCAAAGAGTTGGCTACCTTCTGCTTCTACCTGTTTCTAGTGTTCCAGGAACCAACGGGTTCTTCTCCAATAGCCTGGAGGAGCGAAGACCCAGCTGGCAGAAGGTCACCACACAGCTCAACTGAGCTGGCACCTGGTGAAACCTGTGGTTCACCTCAAAGACAGGGTGAAAATTTGCCCACTTAAAAAATGTTTTCACAGGCTTTGGCTCATTTCTTTTTCCAAACCTGATTATACTGAGGATTTATCACAGAAATCCTTACCAAGAAAATGAACTGTCGTGAAGTGACTGGTTCTCCATGCACAAAGGGTCTGATTTAGGTGCTCAGCTTAGAGCTGAGTCAGCCCTACCAGGTCTAGCAGGGAAAAGCCCTGGGCTGAGACATTGCAGAGCTCCCCACTCTGCTTTCAGCACACCCAGAGTTGGACTTAAGCAAGAAGCTGACTCTGCAGCTGAAGAAATGATTCTGGACTTGCAGCAAGCAGAGCTTGTGCTCTGCTACAGCCAGAAGCAATCTAAAGTGGCTATCTAAAATTAGGCAGCATGAATTTTCTCCTAAGCATCACTGTGTCTTGATGGAAGCATGGAAAATGAAGGTGGAAACCTGAGAGGATCAGAAACAAACCCCCCTGTTTATCAGCAGGACACCTACACCACGAGCACAGGAGCTTCTGTACTTGATACGTCACTGACCTAAGATGATCCTTCACAACACCAAAGATCTGTCAGGGTTTGGACGCAACAAGGCTTCTAATAAGGTACCAAAAAAAAAAAAAAAAAAAAGATATTTTTGCCAAAAGTCTTGAGGATCAAACTTGGGCAACCAATTTATTCCAATAGAAACCAACAAATCACCTGAGAATACCCTCATGGAAGGTTCCTCTCCGAACAAGGAGCAAAAGGAAACGCAAACCCATCAGTTATTGCTGTCCCTCCATAATTTTTCATCATTTTACTGTGATGGCCAAATGAGCCTCCTCACGCTGAGTCCCCCTCTCAGGGCAGGTCACTGTTAATCCAGTACAGGATGCAAAAAACCAGCCTGCAAAACTGCAAGACCCTGAGCAGAGCTTCCCCCTCTGATCTTCATCTCCTTCACTCCCTTCATTGCAGCTTCACCAGAGACTGCACACAAACCCAGCTTTCTGCCCACAGGGGAAACTCTAAACGCTCATATTTTATCCTGCAGTCATTTTGCAACCTGGACAACACCCAAAAAAACATTAATCCAGCTTCATTCAGATGAAGAGCTCTTGTCCTCACAACCAGCCCTGATCTGGGACGGGATCCATGGGCAGGATGATCCCACCCTGCGGGCACAAGGTGCTCCCTGGGATGCTCAGACCAGAGGTACTGGGCTGGATCCATTTCCAGACCCCCTTATTTTGACTGCCAGCCCAAGGAGGGAAAACGCACAGCAATTAAGTGCGTTCAGACACCGCATTTTGGAAGTTTCTTTCAGCCTCCGTTTCTTCCACTGAACAATAGACTTTGTACTTTTTCCAGTCACCTCTGCTGTTTAGGAAAAATGAAAGACTAAAGGAATTCAGCTACTTTTTAAAAGAAACCTTTAAAGAAAGTTACTAATTATGTTTTGGAAGCCGGTCAGAATAAAAATGCTCAAACCAACTTAATACTTCCTGAATTTGAATAATTGGGGTATGCAGGCATATAATAGCCCGCATATTTTTATTGGATGATTTAAAAATAAATATATGATTTGGCTATGATTCGTTAGTATTTACTTCAGAAAAATTCTGAGATCATATAGTTTTTTTGTGAAAAAATAAATCATATTCTCTCAGACCGATAGTTTTCCAGTTGTCAGCAGTTAATGCTGTCTTCAACTCCAGTATTCAACTCGAAATTTAAATCAAAATGACCTCTCTCACATTTTACTCTTCCTTAAACACATATTCCCCTTTTGCCAAAGACACACCAAAAATTATTTGCATTTCTCTTACTACCAGAGAAGCTTTACAAGACAGGGAAGTTATGGGCGAGACAGTCAGCTGCTCGGATTGATATCGCATGCTTTGAAAATTGCCCTCCATAAACATACTGTTGACACTGTTACAGCATCATAAAGTCAGAGTCGGGTCCTGTAAATGTGAAAACACTCAAGTTACTCGTCGATCTGTGCCTGCAAAGTCGGTCACTTGTTGCTGCACGGTACTACACTCCAATTACCAGCCTTCCCAGACCCATTTCTCTTCCCTTGGGTTTTGAGAGTGAAACTCAACTCAACCTCCACCCAATGACTTCAGCTACGTTTTCCCCACTTTTAACCTTCTCTATTTTTCCAGTGATGGCCCAGCAGGCGCTTTCTCGGCGGCATTTGCCGGGTGGAGTTGGGCTTTCCCTCGGGCTCCCTGGCAAACAGCCCATCTGGCACCCATGTGGCAGCGTTTGCTAAGTGGGATCCGGCAGAAAAGTGCCACATTACCAGTAGCAATCACAGCCATAAACAGCACAACGACACACACAAAGAAATGACTTCCAGATTTTATTTTTTCTTCTTTTTTTTTTTTCTTTTTTCCCACCCTGAGATGTGGAGAAAGCGTTTCTATCAAATATCACCTTTTTTTTTTTTTACTGCAACCCGTGGTGGTGATAATATAGCATGGATCTACAGTAATATATTTTCTTTAAGCCTTCCAAAGGCTTAACAGCACTAGGTCTCGCCTAAGCTCAGCTCCCAGCTGCACTGGTGAAGGTACTCGATGCAAAACACTTCGTAGCATGTGATCTAAAGAGCAGGGAGAATACATTTGCTATAGCCAAGTTCCCCTAGCTGAGAGCTCCTTGGGTTTAATATATATCCTTTTGGATTCCCTGCATTATGGGGGGGAAGGGAGCTGTATAAACAGACTTGGGGGGAAAAAAAAAATAAAAAAAAATAAAATGCATTGCTCACATTTTTTAAAAGTTGCCTCAGGCAGTTATAAGTTACATAAAGTTGCTCCTGTTCCTGTTGTAGTTATGCCAAAGTTATCTAAGGTGACGAGCATAAAGTGACAACTCCAAACTTGGAAAATAAAAGTTCCTAAACGGGGCCTTTTCACACACACGATATCAGAACATAACCAACAGCCCACAACCTAAGACATGACTTCAAAATGTCATCGTAATCACTGAAGGTTATTCTAAGATTTTTTTGTTTGGTTTTTGTGGGTTTTGTTTTTTTGTTTTTTTTTTTTAAATACACAAAACACCTCTACTTAAAAATGGAGTAATTACTTGTAGATTAGCAGAGCCTGCACCTATTCACCTTTCCAGTAGCTGGATTCATGGACTTCACTTAGCCTGACACTTGTGTATAATAACATGAATATTTAGCTTTTCTGAGTATTTATTCCCTACCCTCATGACTTCTAGAAATCCTTCAAAACCTATCACATTAGAAAGAGAAGATAAAATGAGCGATATTCTGGGGAAAATTACTCCCTTTTCTTAACATTCTTCTTCCCCCCACACACACATTCTTGATTTCCCACACACATTTTTTTAGGCCCTGCAATGCAAGTTTTCAGGAGCTAAATCTACAAGAGAAATCTGAAAGAAAGGATATTTTAAAATAACCACGACAAAAATAAAATTCATCCCTAAATATAATAGTAAAAAGTTGCACATCTTTTGTGTCTTTTATGAGAGAGAGGAATGATTAAAAATGTACCAAGGGCCACGAATGCCATTTTACTGTCATTTCCTTTGATTAACCTTCACCTGACCTCAATCCCTAAGGCAATTTTAGTTTCTTTTTGTTCTTCCACTTAAATTCTTCAGTGCACCAGGTGAGTCCAACTCCGTCACTACAGAACATTTGCGGAGAGCAGAGTGGGTTTGGGGAGAACTTCACAGAAAACCTTTGCTCTGGAGAATCATTTGTAAAACCTTAACAGGGACGGTAACAGGTCACGCTTACTTCACAACTGGGATTTTTACAGTCCCTGTGGAATTATATAATGATGTTTTCTAGGTATTAGTTAAAACATAGTTGAGCAAAACCACACCGGTTTACACCAGATCAGGACCTCGGTACTGCTGGCCAGTACAGACTCACCAAGCCCGTCACGTTGGCAGTTTTCACCAACAACTCCACTCTGCACCAGTAACGACATCTGCTTCCACAGGAGTTACAAAATGTAACTTGCCCACTGGAATGGGAAAAAAGCCAGCATGAATAAAAGGTTAAAAAAAAAAAAATATATTACAAGCTCTCTGCAGAAGGAACCGATCCGGTGATTCAGTGTTTGCACAGAAATCTTATAGTCAAATTCTTTCTTACTTCAAAAATCACTTTTTCATCGAGTCTGATGATCTTGGGGGTTGAGTAGAAATTGTGAAACGTTGCATGCGTGGACTCTGTTTTCAAACTTTAAACTAGGAAAGTACAAGCTGGGAAAGGGCAAAAAGCTACCTACAAAAACCATATAAGGTACGTAAAGAATAGCTCGTGATGAAATACTAAGGAAGTCTGACCTATTTAGTTCATCAGAGACAGAGAACTTCACCCATAAGAACTGTTATGATGCTGAGGCTTCTGCTAGCATGCTTTTAATCCATATGGAAAGATTTTTGGAGGTCCCTTCCAACGCCTAACATTCTGTGATTCAATACTCACAATAAGCCTAGAATCAAAGTGCATAGTTGTTGCTCTTTGGAACCACCATGAGCCACTATACCAGCTTCCTTTGGGATGAAGAGATACTTTCATCACACGTGGCCTTTATCATCATTCAAAAAAAAATATTATGTTACATAAGCAGGAGCTATGGATTCAGTGTAGGCTTTGCTCTTCACTGCTGTCAGCCCAATGTGCGATCTGACTGGATTTCTAATATCTCAGTTCTATATTATTCACCCTAGATGAATTTTCAGGATTTAAAACAAACAAAGAAAATTCAAATTGTCCCAAACTTGAGACAAAACATCAGCATTTCTTGCAAAGTGCCATCCAAAATAAGTTCAGCTTGGGTCAATGGAAATGTATAGGCATGAATCATTTTGAAACATTTTATTTCTTCTGGCCTGTTAAACTTTCATTTTCTTGCTAACTGTAGATTAAAAAGAAAAAAAAAAACCAAAAAAAACAAACCATGAGAGATTAAATGCAAACCTGGTGGGTTTCAAAACACTAAAATCAACTACCGTGGCAATTTCCAAACTCCACTGTTGTAAAGGAGGCGATTCATTAACTCTGATCCTCTCCAGTTCATAGTTTTCTTTTCCATGAACTGGTACTTCCTGACAACGTGAAGGAATTGCAACAGAAAAGTCCTGTTGATCTCAGTCGTAATCCTTTTCTGATCTTAAATATTTAATAATATTCACACAACTATTAATACGCACGCTTAAAATTCAACTGCCTTCAAGTGTGTTTAGGCAGGCTCTGCTTCCTTTACATTTCTGGATACATCCAGCGAGCGATACCAGCTCTACACGTCAGGCTGGGTTGTCTAATCTGTAGCATATTCCCCCCAGTTTTCCATCCCAACATCTCCAAGTTCTCGGGTAGAATGGCCAGCTCTTGAATGACAGATACACTCACCTGAAAGAGCGCAATACTTAAATGGAGGAACAAAAGGATCTGAAACTGCCTTAGGGAGGGAGGTCAGGTGAAGGTTAATCAAAGGAAATGACAGTTCAATGGTATGCACGGCCCTGGAGATTACATGTGTGTATTTTGTTGGGAAATATTTAACTGTTTTACCTCTATTTAGGAAGAAAGCAAAATAAAGTGCATATCTGAGAAAAAAATAAAAATGCAGGAGAATCCACTGATGCCACTTAGCCCGGCCAAACTCGCATTGGCTGGATGCAAACTTGCCGGCTGAGAGGTGAAGAAAGCCAAAAGGTGACAACTCTTCATGTGGTTTAACTATTACGGAATGTTTCACTATCATAAGATACAACCCCGTAGAGCAAGGGGAGTTGTGGATGTTCAGTACACCTCTCATTTACCTTGCTCCCTTATTTATCCCAAATATTTAGTAGTCTTCCCCCAAAATGGGCAGTGGAGCTAAGGAGGGAAAATTGCAGGTGGAAAATACTATCGAAGTCTACAGAAACTCATTTGTGTCTTGTAATGAACTTCCTTTGGCCGTGTTCCTGCATCAGTTGCATCTCCTTTCCAACAATTTTCGTCCATTTGAATTTTTATTTCCATAGTACTTTCAAAAACTGATTTTAAGCTTTCATGTAGGAAGGGATTTTTAAATCTCTCCTCAATCATGAAATTTATTCTAGTATTTGTCCTCAAATAATTGGGGAATTAAACCAATACCCCATGACTTATCAATCACAACTAAGTAACACACCCTGGATTCCAATTTCTTGTTTTGATAAAAAAACCCTACAACTAGTCTATAGAACTCAGGAAAAATTTTGACAACTATTTTTTTATTCTTCCTACAGAATAAAAGGCAAAATTCACTGAATGAATTATTAATTATGAGATATTCATCCAGCTCTACTAAAAACTAATCTGCTCCTTTTTTTAAGCACCAGAAAGGTCTTTCAAATATAAAGTTGCAATAATGAAATATGGCAGCAGATCTTGAAACGTGCCCTTAGCCAGTCTGCAGATACGTAAAAGGTTACGGCTCCAGAGTTATTACTCCCCCATCACTCTGACAATTGATTTTGAACACAGTCTGTTGCAGTCTTTATAATGCAAGATCATAAATGTTCAAAACTAATTTATTGCTCTTTGTTCCACCTGGCAAAAATATACTGTCAAAGTGAGTTGTGTTGACGCAAAGATGCAGATGAGTATTTAAGTCTTGTTCTTATCCACCTTTGTAGGATTTGTTTGCCATACCTGCGTGCGGCTAGAAACATTCACAAAGGAGCAAAGGAAGAGATTACGCTGCCTTTAATCAACAGGAAATGCTTGTATTTATTTTAAAATTAATGGGGAAAGGTCATTATTTAAAAGTATCAGCGTTGATATTTTTGGGTTGCATTCTGTTCCCTGGTATCTCTCAGATTTTCCAAAGGACACACATAAAAGAAAAACATTTGCTCTATACTCACATTGACAAACACACCAGGCAAGGATCTCCCACAAACTAACAAGGGATACTCAAAACCGTTCATTCTACGTGTTGTTTGCTGGTTGTTTTTTTTTAAAAAAAAAAAAAAAATCAGTAATTTCAGAGCCTGAACCAATTCCATTCATACTGAAAATTCCTGAACTTTCCTTTTCTTGACGGCAGTTGCCACCTCTCCTGCCCATGCCATTAAAGTACCGACCTCCAAAGAGGGTCAAACCAGCAAAGGATGGGAGGAAGACAAAACGGGAGTGCAGGAGCCACCTTACACCGATGTAACACAATCACTTGTAAAGATGAAGGGTTGGTTTTAAGGATTGAAAAAAAAAAAAATATATATATATATACACTACAAGGAGGTTTATTTTAAGAATAAAATGCCATCCCATAGACCAAGCATTCCATCATGAATGAATTACACGTTTTCTAAAGCCTATTACTAAAGCAGGGAACTGAAACACACAAAAAAAATAGAGACAGGGAAGAAAAACAGAAGAACCTTTCAACATCAAAAATTGCCTATCCAGAAGTCTCTCTTTCTCATCGCCTCTAAAGTATTTTTCTCAGCAGAAAGGAGAACCTGTAAAATTACTGTTCTCTTCAAAACAACCACGTAATACTTCTTCAGTATCACTTTTCAATCTTACATATTTTACAATCCGAGAATATAAACTTCATCTTTCTGTTATCATGGGGCACAATCATCTAATTGTCCTGGCAAGTTTACTCCTTTTGAATGATTATTTTCACCCTGATTATGAAGTAGAGGAGCGATCTGGCTGCCTGCTAGAACTGCTGCATTCATGACTTGTAGACATCTGTATGATACTGAAATTAATTTCCAGTATAAAACAGTTAACAGAATAACCCTAGATAAAGGCAAGCAGAATATTCATTTCATTCTTTTTGTTGGCAACGTTGTAAAGTCCATTGCTCAAGTAAAGAGCACTTTTTCTGAGCCAGATACAAATTAATTTTACCATTCTTCTTCAAATACGAATTTTAAAAGTCAGCTAAAGGCTACAACAGCTTTGAAACCTTTCAGTGATTGTTTTAATTACCTATGATACAGCTGTGAGACACTGCAAAAGGGAGGAGTGGAGAGAAAAAGGAGAACAACACCTGGTATATTAGCAATTGTTTTCCTGACATAAAGAAGAAGAAAAAAATTAGTTTCCAAGCACTCAGACCAATAAAAAGCTCAGCAAAGTCGGCACAGATTTCGGTTTTGGTAATTTTTTTTTTTTTTGTCAGTACATTAATGTGGTATTTTTACCGTGGACTACGTGCTTTTATTCTGTCAGTAACTACTTTCACTGTTAAACAAACCCACCCAATCTCCAAACGTTAAACATATGAATTCTGACAGCTTTTAAAGCTTGCTTTTCAAGCCAAAGTTGATGCACACGCTACAATAAGTTGCTAAAGGCACACGCGGGGTTTCTTTCTAGGGTCTCACTCTGTAGCAAAAAAAGCTTGCTGCACTTTTTACCGCAACTACACAAAAAGGCATATTTTTTTGTCATTCCAACCCTTAATAGAATCGAGATCTAGAGGTTATTAGGACTTCTGGTGGCCTTTGACTCCCTGGCTTCCAGCACCTCAGCAATCAGTCAGTGCTGGGCTAACAAAAGACCACTCAAAACGTACAGTTGTCATCCCCGCGCTACATCTGTTGGCCATGCTGTTAGGAAGCGTTGACCCCATCATTTCATCGTAAACACCGCTGAAATCAACAACAACAAAAACAGAAATGAAAAAGGAAGCTGGATGTCAGAAGTCAGGTCAGCACGTTTTATTTGCACATGTGTCAGGAAAGATAGAAGGAATCGCTGAATTAAATTAAATCAAAGCAAACCTGCTAATTAAAACAGCTAAAATGATGTTTGTGAAGATGTGTGACTGGTTTCCTGCTTATCTGCAAATAAGCCTCCCTATAATATAAACATGTTTCTATCTCCACTTCATTTATAATAAGTCTTTAGGCAGATTGTAATTAGTATTTTGAGTTTCTGATAGAAGATCTATTGTGCTACCCGAGAAATATTTTTCCCGACCATCAAAATACTTATTATTTCAGCTTCACTCTCAAGGGTTCTCACCTGTTCTTCTCATGCTGGTCAAAGTCTTGCATCCAATTTATCTGAATCAGATTGTTTGAGTATGCATCTGAATACCATCATCTTCATAATGTATTGCTTGTAGTTAACCACAAATGCAGGCATTGTATTCAACTCCACCTACAAGCCAAACCAGAAATTATTACCAGTTTTGCCTGGATTTATTCTGTAGTTTGTTTTTTACCCAGAATTGAAAGAACGATCAAAACGATTGTGTCAGGGAGCAGAAGAATGGGGTCAAAACATAAGTTTTGCACACACAAAAAAAAAGATAACTGTTTACAAAAATCAACTTTTTGTTTCCGTTTTACTTATTCCCAAGTTCACAATGCATAATTTTATACAAACCCAATTACATAGCTCAGTGATTTACTGGCAAAGCTGGCCAGAAGAAATTATCTGGCTTTAGCTAATGCGTGTGCCTATTTACAATCAAAACAAATCCAGAGAAAACTGCAAAATGGCCACAAAGGGGCGGGGGGAGTCAAAAATGCATCAGAAGTGCTACAGCATGCAAGCTGGAAAAAGTTCACGTTCTGATTTCAATGGATAACCAATAAACCCTGGTTATGAGGTTTGGTCTTTCAGACCATGCACTATTTATTTATTCCCATGTTTCCCTTTAAGCACGTCTGGAGTTTCATTGGTTTGGAAAGCGTGGTGTTTTCTTTTTGCCCTTTTCATCATTTTTTTTTTCCCCCTCTTTCCCCCCCCCTCCTCTTTTCCTAAGGATTAGTTTGCACAGTTAACGGATGCGTGGACTGACTTCAACAGGATTACTCAGATGTTTACAGTTACCCATGGGTTGGAGCAGGTTTTTTTAGATTCAGAGCTCTAAGGCATCCAGCCACAGAGCTGCATGTGCATCACATTAACAACTGGCTGCACAAATGGAGTGTGAGCTGATATTGGGATCTTGAACATGAAAATTGCAACCAGTAACACTGCAGCGATGCCTGCGTGTTGCTTATGCTGACAAATATATTTTGTTTTCCCTTCTTGAAGCATTTCTGCAACCACACAGAATGCCTTGGGAGGAGCACAGGCTCTCTTTGTAGTTTGTGTAAAGTGAAAATTCTAAACCAAATATAGAAACGCAACATTTCTGATATTTTTTTTTTTAATTGCACAACAAATAATTTCAGAACATTCTATATGTTTGCCCTGGATTGGCCACTGGGCTCAACTCTCAGTCAGAGATTTGGTTGGACATGCCCCAGGGTTCATTTACTCACTCACCTCAAAGCAACTGCCTCCTAAAAAAATACATCAAATTGCAAATATGCTAAACCCCAAATTTTGCTGTAATTGCATGTGTCAGCACTAAGTCCTACATCAATAAGAAACCCCACTGATGTCAGCATGACTTGTGACAACACAAGATTTCCCTCCCCTCAGTACAGCTATAAAACTGGATTCCTTGGTGAGTATATTTGAATTATGTGGCTTATATATGATTAAACAGATTTGGATTAAATCATGGCAGTGGGCTGTCTTATCAAGAACATACTGTCGGGACCACATTGATGTACAGTAATCAAGGTGACCTTATAGACTTAATACAACCCACTGCAAACTCTGATCAACTTCAATGGATGAGGTTTGGTTTTGTTGGTTGGTTGTTTTTTCTCACTGTGCCAAGATCAGGCTGCAAGATGTAAGGAGTTAAAATGCTGCTTGCCTGACAAATAGTTTTCATGCCTTAAAATTATGATTCAGGCAACAAAAAGCAATCTTTCTTGCAGGGAAAGCCAATCTCAGCTAAACTCCTAGAGCTCTGTTTCATTCATCAGGATGGAAAATATGGCTGGGTCTGCCTTGTCCCACCACACAAGAAAATCCAAATAAAGGAGAAAGACATCTGAATCAAGAAATCCACCAAAATCCACCCAGTCCAAGTTTGCCCTTCATTACATCACTGCATTATCTCACCTCTTTTTTTTTTTTAATGCTCTAAATATTTCTATGAAACCTTCCTTTTTAGCTCTCTGGTTAGTTTTCACTGAACCCACAAACACAGCCTATCACTTCTGGTGATAGCTTAACCTATCTAGGGTTAACTGTAAAGGACAGACACACATTTCTTCCTTGCTGGAGTAGTGAGGATACAGCTGAGAAAAGGATTTGGTGACACAATTCTACAATAACTTCCAGTTAACCACAGCTGGAGTGTGAACTCCAAACACCACAGACAACTCGCAGGCAGCTGCTCCAGAGGAATGGATTGAACAGCTCGGGAGCGCACTGCTTGTAGATGCTGATACACGTCCCCATAGTTAATACGGGTCACATTTGGCAACCAGAGGTTGTTCTGAGGGTAAGGGAGGAAAAAGACCTAATGGATATAAAAAAAAGGGAGAAAAAAAAAATAAAAAAGGGAAAAAAAAAAAAGTAAAAACAAAACCTTTTGGCTTGCCCCCCAGCAAAAACATCTTGATATTTTCAAAAAACCAAAAAAAAAAAAAAAAAAAAAGGTAATT
>JAAGNO010013844.1:6188-17191 GCA_033439905.1 Ceryle rudis | reverse complement strand
AAGAAAAGAAAATGGAAAGAAAATAAAATAAAAAAAAAAAGAAAAAGAAAAAAAGAAAAGAAAAGAAAAGAAAAGAAAGAAAAAAATGCAGGCTGCTAGAATTTGGGGGTGTGTCAGAGTAACGGAGATAAACTAATCAGCAGCACAACATCCCTGCACCAAGGTTCTCCAGGGGGTTCCACCGAGAACCCTCTGCCTCTCTCCTTTGGATTAAACAGCCCAGAAGTTCCTGGATCCATATGTAACATTGAGGAGAAAAAAGGGACAGCAACCGTAACAGGAACACTTCACTGAAGTTTACTGCAAGTTATACAAAAAGAGTTTTAGCCCAGTTTCCCAAGGTTTGCTTGGGGGTGGAAAGCTGTTACATAATCTATTAGCGCTGCAAACAGTCGGTGCCGCATCGTGTCTCGTATGGGCACGTGTAGTAACCATTACACTCCGAACTTCTGGATTCCAATCTGCTTTGAAGGACCTACATTGTGCAGTCAAGTTGTGGTGGAGCCACAGGTCTGAAAACTTTCTCCCCTTTTAACATCCAGCCTCTAAAAGAGTCCCCCACCCCATCCTCTCCTCCACCAAGGACATTTTTAGTAAGGTTGCTGTGCAGCTAATTACATTACCATGGCACCCAAGTACCACACAGTCATGAGACCTACTGCTTTTAACGCCCCTGGGGTTTGCAGGGAGGAGAGAATAGGGAAGCATCCTTATGCTGGGAGAGCTCAGCCACAAGGTCAAGTCATTTGTCCAGGGTTGCTGCAGTAGTTGCACAGGGGAGGAAATTGCTCAGTGTGGAGCAGCTTTCAGAAGGGGCTGGATACCAAAGCAGCTGCATGACCACCTACTTAACTGGCCACCATACCCTCAGAGCTGCTCTCAGGAGACAGTGCTGGGACTTCAAGTAGAAACACTGAGCACATAGAGCAAAAACCCGCTTGCCACCTGCTCTCTCCAACTACACCACCAGCCCTTGCAGTAGCATCAGGCTGGACTGATGGCCCCAGTGTCTTGCCAGCTCCCCAGACACCTTTTTTGTGGAATCCTCGTGCCGCCTTCTAAAGGCAAATGAGATATTTGGACAGCCTTCCCCCAGGCAGAGCTCACCCTGCAAACAGAAGGGGTGCAGATTTCCATGCCAAGTACCACAGACTCTGCATCCGTTTGCTCTGCAGTGAGTAAATTTCTGTGGCAAATGTCAGGGACCCTGGATTTTTAATAGGGCCAAATTCACCAGTCTTCTTCTCCAATCTTGAGGCTGGAGTTTCACTGTGTGTTATTGTCATAGTTTAACCTCTACTGACAGCTAAATATGACACAGCCATTCACCCACCGCTTCCTGCTGCCCCCCCCACCACTATCCTCCAGTGGAGTGGGAAGAAGAATTGGGAGGGAAAAAAAAAAGTGAGACCCCACCAGTTAAGGGCAGTTCAATAAAACAACACAAAGAGAAAAAGAAAACAACAGCACTAATGAAATTATATATAAAGCAAGTAATAGAAGCCAGGAAGGCTCTACCTGTGCCCAAGATGCCAACATTCCCTGCTCCAGCCGCAGTGAAGCTACCCATTGAAGCAAGCTGACAACAAGCACCCCTAGCCCAGCCCTCCCCTTATATAGGAGCCTGGCTCAGTATGGTATCAAATACCCCATTGGCTGGTTGGGTTGTTAATCCTGGTTGCGGCCCCTCCCAACTGCTTGGGCCAGCAGCTGCTGGTGATAATTAACCCGCACTGAAGCCAGGACAGTTATTCAGATGGTATTCCCTGACTATCAGCTTCTTACAGATGATGGTCTGAAGTGAGCTACCACTTGCATGGATTTCCCATGTGTTCCAACTCATGTGACCTTGTCTGAACCTGGACTTGTCCAAGACAGCTACTCTGATCCCTCCCAGCTCTTCAAGAGCATTGCACTAACTCAAAGACCTATTTTCTCTCACTCCTCCAATGTTAAAACCTTTCTTCTTCTTTACTTGCTCAGTATTTTCACCAGATAATCATTAAAAAGCAACCACAACAAAATGTGGAGTGAGGGGCTTAAGCTCTGCTCATGGAAAGCCCACCCTGCCCAGTCCCACCTCCAACCACACCACCAGTTCAACAAGCTGATGGAAAAAGGCTCAGCAGTTTGACAGGCTGGTAATTTATGCAATTAACATAAACTCAGAGTAGTGCTTCCTGAAACTGTCAGCCAGCTGAACTAAGACAACCAGCTGAATACTAAGATACATTCTCCCGCTGAACTCTCTTACCGTATAAAGCTGAGGTCTGCCCAAATTGAGGGTGAACTTCAAACAGCCAGGAGCGAAGGACTTTGGCCAAAGGCATAACCCACTAGAGAGCTCATTTCTTTGATAGAACTTGTTCAAATCTCTGCCAAAAAAACATGGACGTCATGTTGTCGGTCTGCTCTAGGTTACTCAACATGCAATACTTGCGGTAGCAGACAGATTAATTAATAGAGATAACAGAAACAGTGGCATAAAATCATAAAAGAGAGAGATGAAACCACAGAGGACTATGGTTTCCCTACGGCCCAGCAGTTGTTTTGGTTTTTTAAGTGTCCTGTCCCTTTTCAACACTATTTTTAAAGGAATAGCAGTCGGACAGATACAGCCGTGGGTAGTCAGTGCTGGGGAGAGAAAGAAAGAGAGAAAAGAAAACCCTACTCCTGACAGTCAGCATCTACACTTTAAGCTGCAGAAGAAACAGCTGCCTCGCTAGTCATTAGAGAAGGGATTTGCCAAACACACTCCCTGATGCTGTTATGCAAGGTGGTACTACGTGTATTCTCTCCTTCCGCAGAGATGTAGGCTAGAAGCGCTCGTATTTAGTTCTCCCATCCCCCTAAATCTTCTCCACAAAGGACACTGTCACCACCAAAGCTCTGCAACAAGGATCGTTTCTATATCTGACAACCTTTAAAGCCCCAAAGAAAGGGAGAGGGAAGCGGTAAAGCTCTCTGAAGAGCTCTTTGGTGGAACAAGCAGAATTATGAGCAGCGGGAGAAATATGAGTAATTAAGACAACAGTATATCTATATCTTACAGCTGACAGAGGGAGGCTGCAAGTTAGCTCTGGGCAAGATGTTAGCAGAGGAAAGAACTGAGCAGACTGTTTCTAATGTTCTTTTTGAAAAGCCAGCCCAGGAAAAAGGCTAAAGGGACAATTTCATTAAAAAGAAGGAAGTAGGTTGGCTTAAGAGAGCGGTTAGATGCAGGCTTGAAACATTAAAGGAGCAGGTCAACAGCTGTCTGTAACAAGACAAGCTATCGTTTGGGGAGTCAGCCAACATGGCACTCGCTGTTCTTAAAAGAAAACACTCTTAAATTATCTATCGGTGGGGTATTCACTGAATTAAGGCTGCAGAACTGCAGCACAACATAAAGCAAAGCACCAGGGTGGATTGAGGCTGCAGGAGAGCAAGCCACGACCTTTTCCAAGATGCAACCCAAATGCATGGCTGGTTTTAGGCAGCCAACGTCCACCCAGAGCCCATGTGGTGGCCAGGACACGGCCATCGCTCCTGACGTTGACCCAACCAACCAGCACATCCCCACACCGGCATAAGGTGCAAGGACCCTGAGCTGACAGGGCTGTAGCTGGTGCATGGAGGGGCCGGATCCACTCCCACACTGCAGATCCTCTGACGAGTGCATCAACTCGATTTCCCTCCTTCCTCCAGCCCCGGTGCTCAGCATGCTCCAGCGATTCCCCAGCTGGCAAGACGGCCCTTTGTGGCTACAGCAGCATGGTTTATAGCAGCCCCGAGGCTGTGTTTTCCATCTAGTATATATAAGTGAATCAGTGGAAAATTTGAGCTTACACAAATCACAGATCCAGTGCATGGTTTGTCATGGCCAGGCAGCCTTTTCTCAGGGCTGGAGAAGCAATAATGAGGTGCAGGAAAGAAACTGTGGGCTGCAGCCATGGTTCCTGTATTACAGCCGGGTTTAGAGCTGGGAAGGGAAGTGCTGTTAGACAAGAGGGAAGAAAAAGACCAGCAGCAGCTCCCACATCTACGCAGATCGAACGTATGGCTGGCTTGCAGCCACAAAGATCGATGCACGGCCATTCACAAGGAGCAGCCTTCCTCCCTCACCTCCCAGGCTCCATCTGTGAGAAGGAGGAGATGGGAATTACACAGAGGGCAATACTTGCGCTGGAGAAATGGCAGAGGGGTTGCTCCAAATTTACATTATTGTAAACAAGAGCAGCATTTGTCCAAATGATAAGAGCTGTAGCAAAGGCAGAGGGCACTGAGTGAGGGTCACCAGCTGCAACTGCCATTGCCACCCAAGAAGAGGAGCAGCAGGATGGAGGACAGGGGAGGTTGGGAGGTGCCAAAATCTCTCACTCCAGCTCTCAAGCCATTGCCTCGATATGCCTCTCACAACATTTAGTACATCCAAATTTCTAGCCGCGCTCTGGCCAAGTGCCCTGGCATTTACTTGCTCCTGCTATGCCCTTCTTTAGTTGTACCTACAAGTCCCAGCCGTTTTCAAGCCCTTCTCAAGTCCCCACGAACAGCAACATCATTCATTTTCACTAAAAGTACAGCTGGAATACACACTTCACAGCAAAGCACAGCGCAGGTATTCCCTATCTCTTTTTCCTTTCCTACTTTGTCAGCCAGCACCACAGCGAGTGGCGGATCACGCCATTCCTGACCTCTCCAGCACTTGCTTGGTGTAGAGAGTCTGAAGCGAAGGGTTTTCTTGCTACAGACTCTTCTCTGCCATTTTTTCAGCCATAAAGAAGCACGTGTGCCTGTGCGGGGAGCCTGTGTCACCCTTCCCTACGCCGCAAGGCTGAGGGGGAAGCGCTCTGCATATTTCAAATCACAAACTCTAATGGCTCCTTAAAATACACACTTATATTCAGCCCATAAATCAAAATAGATAGTCAAATCCTGCTTAGAGATCTAAATCCTTACATTCTCGTGTAGCTCCATTATGTACCTAAGGTGTCAGCCTGCCTATATATTTCTGCCTCCAGCTTCAGCCACATCCTAGCACTGATTGAGAGCACCAGAGTGTGCAGCCCTTAAAAACTCAGAAATTTCTCACTTTCCTGAGCACTCAAATGTGTCTAAAATTAGGAAGAATGGCCTCCTGTCATTTTGTTGACTTGCCAATGAGTTTATTTACTCACTCATCCCGCAGAGCGATTGTTTCATGGAAATGCAAAAACGTTTAATATTCCACCGCGGCGCCAAGCGAGAGGTACACGAGTCTCACCCCTGTGCCAAGCAAAGGCAAAAATCGCAAGGCTGAAGCAGCTCATCAGCTGCTTTTCCTACAAAGGTGAGTGTCTTCACCGTTCTTTGGGATATATTGTTAGAAAGTGAGCGCAGAATTTCATATTATTATCATATTATAGACAGTATTCCTTTGGTAAAGGGTCAAAGATCAGGAAGACAAGAAAAAATAAGGAAATAAAACCCAGCAACGGTCAGATCTTTCGCTGGCATAATTGGACACGAAGTCCACAGAATTGTGTCCATTAGCAGGAGTGGGTGATCTGACCCATATGCTTACCACTTTCAAGTATAAAGATTAAACCAACATGCCTAAGAGCAGAAATGGGTTGTACTACATTTCAGGAGGGCTGGGCTTGCCGAAAATTCTAGAGGAATTTTCAGCTTGCCATGATAAAGACTTCAAGGCTGTTTACCCAAACTTCTCAATAGCTCCTTCTAAAAAAAGGATGATGAGCAACCATGTTCAGTAACACAGATTTTTAATGTAATCTGTTTATAGTTTTAGAACAATTTCCAGAATAGAACATTTTTTTAAAATGTCCTAAGCCTTTAGCATTCTCACTTTGATCATCTCCCATCACGTTATGGTTCAGAACAGAACGTGATGGAGCCAGGCTAACGAATCTGCCAGAAATGACATCAGAAAGCCAAGGGAGCTGGGGAAAAAAAAAAAAAAAAAAAAAAAAAAAAAGTGCCCTTTTTTAGCCCCACACCCTTCTTTAACATTTTCCTTCCCATTTTTTTTCAAACGTTTTAATTAATGTTTTACTTTCACTGGATTTATTTTGCTTGCATGAAAGCTCAGAGCTTGTTCTTAGAAAAACCTCCTATTGAAAACAAAAGGAGCCTTATTTGACCAAGGGAAGACTGTAGGAGGTCCTCAGATAACAATAGCTAACCATTCTTTTTGGGGCTGAACACTTGAAGTAACAAACACTTTCTTAGGAGGTTAATTCTAAATAATAATTGTGGATTTTGTAGCCTGTGGGAAGGGAGAGATTGCTCTTTGACAGAGTTTATATTACGAACCTGATGTGAGCAGACAGCTGCAAAAATGAAGCGATATCAGTGATAAAAATACTCTTTCTACGCCCAGGCAGGAAGAATTGCACAGTAGTAAAGGGCAAAGCCTGGCAGCCTCCACACACACAAGTAGTCCGTACACAGGAAGACAGGGACTGACTGATCAGCAAACATACTGGACTAGTATGTATTTAAATATTTTTCACCACTTCACGCTGAAATTCACATATGTAGCTTGCACTCCTTTTAAAAACTTTATGCAATGACATTTATTGCCCTTCTAATTCAAGGCGTGTTAGAACTGGCAAATAAGTTCATTAAAAAAACCAAATTGTTGTAATGATAGCTCCCCCCTTCACCTTCTTTCTGATGTAGAAATAGATAATTTCCAGTCCTAAAAGTGATTAAATTTGGTGCATTTCCAACTTGTATTTTAACAATGCATTACCTCCCAAATTGCTACATAAATATTAATAGACAGCCTGATATGGAACTTTTGCCCGTAGTGCCCTTGGAGAACCATAATCACGGTGAGTGGAGCAAAAGAGATGAGAGAGCGCACTGAAGATGGTGGCTCTATCCCCCAGCTTCACAGAGCTACACTGGGTCAGGCACTTTCCGTGCAGTATCACAGACAAGCAATATCTCAAAGCCTAGACTTTGTCTAGGCAGAGATGAAAATACTATAGGCATTAATCTGCCTGATACTCATCTGAAATACACCAGAACAATTTCCACTGATACCAAGAAGAGCTACACTGATTTTTCTCCAAATTAGCCAGACTTCATTTCTGACATAGCGTACTTCTGAATCTCATCTGCAGATGTTTATGACTCTAATCACCTCCAAAATGATTATATAGCGCTTATCTACCTGAATTTCATCCCTCTGATACAATCTCATTAGAAGCCACCATCGCTCCTGCTACCACTGAAAAGAGGCCAAGTGTCTCCAGGTGCCCCAAAGTCACACTCAGCTTTCTTGAAAAATGGCCAATTATTGAGATCCATAAATATGGACTTTGGGGGCTGAAATTCAGGATGTTCTTTTGGAAAACCTTTTTTGGGCAGCCTTTCAGGTCTGCCGTAAACCACGTTTCATCTTTCTGAGAAGACGACGCTATTGATTTTTGGCACTCTAATATGCAAGAACTTCACTCGAAACCTAAAATATTGGCAATAAAAAAGTGCAAGGAGAAAAAGATCTTGGTTTGCCAACACCGATTGCACGGCTGTATTTGGGACACCGGTGGCCTCTGCTAAGGGTTAAGTTAATTTAACTTTCACCAAGTTAGAAAGCTATGAAAATTTAATCACAAATGAACTCAGGTGGGCAGTTTGGTAGCTCACAGACAAATGTTCTCATTTTTATTCTTTATAGGCACTGCTCAAATCATCATAAACCATATTTAAGGAAGGAGACGTTTCATGAGGGGAGGGAGCTGCTTTATACGATAGAATAAGAGAAAAAGGCAACTCACTCTTTTAAAATTTAAATCCAAGAAATTTACCCAAAATCCTGCTGGAAACAGAACACTGAGAATTCATTATTTTGTTTCAAAGTTAGTTTATCATAAATCTGCCCTCTGACACGTAATAACTAGTAACGTTTCGAAGGTTATTTGATAGTAAGTTCAACAGTGTAGGTGACTGAACATGTGAGCTGCATGATAATGAGTCCCAGGGGAAATCAGGCTTTAGGATGCAGGGTGAAGCATCCCCAGGCTTGTATTCAAATGAAAAAAAAAAAAAAAATATTCAAAAGTTTATTGTTTATCTCCTAAGAACATCAAATAATACACAGTCCTTCGAATCAAATGTATAAAGCACACGAGAGAACTATTTGCTGGAGGAAAAATGCCTGATTTGATCCAAATTCAAAAAGCCTAATAGTTTGTACACTGAAATGCATAGCGGGATTTGGATATAAAAAGTGGAGGGGAGTATTTTGGTTTGTTCTTTTACAGAACTAAAAGGCACAGCAAGTCAATTTGCTCTTGTATCAAGCTCTAGCAAGAGGAGCCAGAGAGCATTAAAAGTAGTTGTTTTCAAATCCTCTGCCTTTCAGCACAATGGAGTTCCTTAAGTGTGACAAATACAAATTGCGCTCCCCATCCTGAATTTCATTTCCAAAGTACATTGCCTCTCTAATGGATTAATTTGCAGTGCACAAACTAACTTAAAGCCAATGACGATTTTATTTTTCAGCGAGGAGGTGTGGTACGCACACCCCACTCCAGCAGCAGAATAGAGCCCCACCTCTCAGCTCGTTAAGCTCTTAAACAGCGAGTCTGATGCTGCCCTTCCCCACGTCAGTGCTAGTTTTGTCATTAGCACTGCCAGAAAAGCATGTAAGACAGAACTTTTTTTATATATATAAACTCTCTGTACTGCAAATGCAGAGGGCAGTGGCATTCCAAGCCTGTAACTACCCAGCCGCTGGCATCCTGCCACCCCACCACGGAGCGGAGATGGGAGCTGTGTCCCTCACCTGCTCCTGCCTTCCCCGGGCATGGCCCATCTCCACCTTCAATATTGCTGCTCATCTCCAGCCTCTGCCTATTTCTTCACGTGGGACAGGATGCGGAGGAGGCATTGCATTTAAGGGCTGTTGTTGAATTTGGAGATATCATGGAGAGCTCTGCTGCCAAATTTTCATCTTAAGAGAAACAGCTCAGCTATTAAAAGCAATCAAACGTGACTCACGCTGTTTAGGTGTACATCCATACCTAGGTGCCTTCTTTTAACACAGGGATATAGTCAAGAGGCTGCTATTTCATAATGTGTTTTGGACATCAAGAACAAATGTAGACTTCACTCCCAAGGTATCTTTCGAGAACCAAAAGCCATTTTCCAGATGCCTTTTTTAATTGTCCTCCTTTTTTGATTCGTCATGTAAATTGTTACATGCCCTATACTTAAGCGGTGAGAAGTTATGCAGTATATACCTTACTTAACATCACTCTCTCAGTCCTAACTCCTAATATTATGACACCTTCTTTTTTTCAGAAATGTAACTGGCAGAGGTTTACTGACACACCACAAATCCTAATTATCATTAAAACTCTGAATTCTATATTGACAAAAATCAGAGGTTGAAACGCTCTCATGTTGACAGGCTCTAAAATATCCCATGAATGTTTTTATTCAGTTACTATACTAATACATATTTCCAACATGGCCATTTTCTGTACCTTAACTTTGGGAAAACAACAGCATCTAAACACGTGCCAAAGTCAAAGATAAATAAAACCAAGCAAACAGGCAAAAAAAAAAGAAGTCTAAAATGCTTTTTACTCTTCTTAATAAGGAATTACTACATAGAAGATGATTGAACCCAAAAACTGACACAACATCGAAGAAAAGATGTTTAGAATAGACAGTGAGCTTTCCAGGTTCATGCCTTGAGATATTACGTCACCCACCGCTCGACTTTTGTTCGTGTTTACACATGTGAGATGTACTGAGAAAATCAGAGCTGCATTAAAATATGAAAGACGTGAAAAATGGCCACGGAGCTATTAGTATAAATATTACATAAGAATGGTCCTAAAAGAGATCAGTCTCAAACTTTTATTCTTATTCCACAAAAAGAGTTAAAAAAATGTGAGTTACTGGGTGAAACTTCACCTGGTTCTACCCAGTGCTGTGATATTAAAATAGGCATAAACCAGTGCACTCCTTTTCCTACCAAGCACAAAGCTCCCGGCTGCTGGTTATTGGAGGTA
The DNA here is from genome assembly GCA_033439905.1 of Ceryle rudis. NCBI lineage: Eukaryota > Metazoa > Chordata > Aves > Coraciiformes > Cerylidae > Ceryle > Ceryle rudis. The sequence goes on along the minus strand of JAAGNO010013844.1, from coordinate 7,175 downwards.
TTTGCAGATCCACGCCGAGCGACTCGACTCAGGGTCCTTCCTCTGTGTGGTCTTTCAGAACTGTCGTTATCAGCTTTCTGTTTATTATTGTGCTCAGTTTAAAGGGAATTTGCCAAGTGATCCCTGGACTCCAATCTTTAGGCCTGTTGTCAGGACAAATTAATTTCTGTGGAAACCCACTGTGCCTCAGATACCATCTAGGAAATGTAGGATTAATGGAGTCCCTGTACAACAAGCTTTGTAGTGCGGCTGCTGGGGGAGGGGAGCGGCTCTTGGAAGCCAGAAATAACCAAAATAAAGCCCCTGCACTTCGGGTGAGTTTGAGGGGGGGAAGGGGGGGAATTCCCTTCTTTTCATTACATCAACAATATTTAAAATACAACATAGTAACTGAATACAAACAGGCAACTTTTTAGCAAAAAGAACAGTGAATGGAAACTCTGTATTAGCAAAGATGAGGGACCTTCAGTCTAATTATCAGTATTTTATATGTTACAGACTCAAGCCAATCTCGTCAGTAGGTAAAAACAGGATATTAAAAGTAACAGTCTCCCATATATCTTAGTAGAAAATAATGAAACTGAATACATGATCTTTTGGAAAAGGGGTATTAAAGCTGCATTTCCTACAGGGCCAGGTCATTACCATGTTAGCTGACATTTGAGGCTCTTTTTTTCAGAATTTATATTATTTCATTGGTAAAAATGTTCAGCTGCCACTGTTCTTGCAATAAGTATACTTAAAAAATTACTCTCCTGACTAGCAAAAAAAGTAATACTTTTTCTTAGTGATGCTAAATTAGAGCTGAATTTAGTGCTGCAATGGGTAAAGAATGTTTTCCTCTTATGTTTTTCCTTTGTACACAGTAGAGCAAGGAAACAGACTAGTGAAGGGAAAAGAAGAGGGAGAAAGAAGAGAAAGAGAAAGAGAAAGAGAAAGAGAAAGAGAAAGAGAAAGAGAAAGAGAAAGAGAAAGAGAAAGAGAAAG